>JANJYJ010000967.1:0-125000 GCA_033220585.1 Dipteronia sinensis
TCAAGTGATTCCATATTCAACGGTGAGGAGGTTGTTAGTCTTAGTCTGGGGAAGCGGGCTAGGAGGAATTCTAACGGTGATGATTCCCATCCCATCTCAAACGTCTGCGGTCCAGTAGGAATGTATCTATCGGGACTGGGTTCTCCAATCATCCCGACCACCCTCTAGATATCGTCGATGATGATTCCGACAAAGAAATGGCTAGTGGCGCTGCAGGGGAGCGTCGGGTCTCAGCTCCTGGTCCCTTTGGGGAGAGGCTCCCTCTCTACGATTTCCGGGTTATCCCAGATTCCACCGTTGACCCGGTGTCGATCGACCGCTTGAGGTCAAAGTTTGGCATCCCCGACAGTGTATCCATCTCGGTGCCTCTTAAGAACTTTGAGTTTTTCAACCCCCCTAAAGGCGTGCTTCCGATCCATGTGGCCGCTCTTGAGAACAGGGTCAGGCTTCCCCTCCATCCGACCCTTCGGAGGGCTCTAAACGCCATCCAGCTAGCTCCCCTTCAGTTAACGCCCGGCTTCTGGAGGCATTTGATTGGTTTCCTTGTGTTATGGAGGGAACAATGCCAGATGAGTAAAGTGACGAGGGAGCCAGGTGCAGATGAGTTGGCTTATCTTTTTCAGATTGGGAGCTTGTCTGGGGCTCCTCTGGGTCAATTCTACTCCAAAACCAAGAATAAGCTTAATTTCATTATTCCCGGTGCTTCGAAGAAGGATCCCGTGTGGAAAGAAGAACGGATCCTAGCGAGGGATGACTAGGGGAGCTCAATTTTCGTCGGAGGGCATGAATTCGAGGTTCCTACGGTTTTCAGTGACAAGCCCTCCTGGGACCGGGACTCCCTGTATACCGAGCTCGAAGCCGTCTTAAAGGCTAATCTAGTCCGGAATTACCTGAATCCGAAGTTCCCTACCGCTGAAGCTTTTGACCCTCATAGGGTGAACAAATATCTGCGGATTTCAGACGCTATTCCTCGTAAGTATCCTTGTGTCGCTTCGTCTTATTACTTAGCTTGGTTCTAACATTTTCTTCTTTAATCTGTTTATTCACAGTTTTTGTCGTGGAGCCAGCCACCAGACACGTCTCACGCTCTCCTCAAGGTGGAGCTTCTCTTCCCTCCTCTAGGGTCGAACTTGCCCTGGCTTCTTCTGTCTCTTCGGCTGGGTCCAAGATGGCCACTCTGGCCTCGCGGGCTTTCCGGGCTTTGGGCAAAGCTCCCCAGGTGGTTGGCTCGGCTGTTTCTGCCCCCTCGGCTATGGCCGCTAAAGTCGCTACCCCTTCGACTCAAACACCTGATTCAGCTGCGCTTCTAACAACTAAAGCCTCGGTGGTTTCTGAGAAAGATGTCGCTAAGGCTCCTTCCAGCCGCTCCCGGCCTCAGTCGAGTTCGAAAGGGCGGGATGAGGTCCTGGAGTAGTTCATAGTGTCCTGTCCGGGTGGCAGGATCTCCAAGATGGCTTCTATGCCTATGGACGTCCTTATAACGAAGGGGTCTGCTATCTTAGCTGAGGTAATTGTATTTCCTTCACGCTATTTTTGTTAATTCGTTCAGTTTCTAAATCGGGTTTTGTATTTGTAGGCCTTTAAGGTTAATGTTGTGATGGGCCAGCAGGTAGCCCTCCTCCGTGATCGGGCTATAAAAGCCGAGGCTGAAGCCGAGAAGGCTGGGGAACTGCTCAATCAGGCTCGGTCTTTAGTGGAAGAGGTGACTTCCAGCCAGGGCAAAATTGAGCTCGAGATGGCTGAGCTTTGCTGCGATCATGAGAGGATGAAGCAATCTTTCGATCAGGAGCGTCTTCAATCTCTCCGACGGGCTAGGCAGTGGGATTCCTGGAGATCTGAGGCTAAGAAGCTGGACCTCGAGAACCGGTCTCTGATTTCTGAGGTGGCCAAACTCCAAGCTGATGTGGAGACCTCCTTCAGCGACGAGTATTTTTATGCTTCCTTTCAGGCCGTGGAAGCTCTTCCTCCTCCCTTTGATTTATCGGCTATTGCGGGCTAGGACAGGTAGGAAATTATGCTCAAAGCTACTGAGTTATCTCGCCCTGAGGGCGACAAGGTGGTCCCCTATAGCCCAGTAAGAACTGGGAAGCAGCCCACTCAGTCAGATCCCTCCTTCCATCTTCCTTCCTTTATCACCTCGGGTCTTGGGAGTCTTCCAGCAAAGTGATGTCTTCTCGATCCGAGGAGGACCAATCGGGAGCTGATGAAGAGGTTAGGAGCCCATCTGAAGATCCCCCTTTAACAGAGATGGAGGTCGACAAGAGCCAGATGGGGTCCTTGGCTGCCCTTCTTGACGCGGTTGTCCCTCTTGAGGTTATGGAGGTAATTAATGAAGTATTGGAGGAAGATCCAGCTGATCATCCGATGGAGCCTTTAGATGGAAGAGCGGTCGGCGAGGATAACCCAGATGGACAGCTACCTATGGAGGGGGTTGATGCCGCAGATCAGCAGGAAGGAGGAGGGCCAGCGGAGGGGAGCCATGAGAGCCCCAAAGCTTGAAGCTGATGATTTGTTTTTGATTGCCCGGAAAAGGGGGTGGGCACCCTGTTTTGTCATTTTGCCATTATCAATTTTTCATTTTTCTTCTTCTTTTGTAGCCCGAGTTCGGGGGTTGGGCTCCCCATTTGGATGTAGCCTTATCGGGGGATAGGCTCCCATTGCCCTTAATGATAAATCGAAGCGCCTTTTTGAGAATTTTATTCTGTTTCTGGTCTTGAATGGTATCCAGAGTAGCACCTGTAGCAGTATTTAAGATTCGTGTAAGGAATTATGGTGATTTTGATCCTGCACACGAAAGCAAACATTATATATATAGATATATCTTTTTATATATACATACATATATTTTATTATTATTTTTTTTATGGGGTGATAACCCAACCAAGACATTAGGAGGGTTGTTTAGTTATTTCCTAGTCTTGGAGATCTGGAGGGCAACTATGCTCTTATACTCAGATCCTTCTTGGGGGTGGTAGCCCGACCAAGGCATGAGGAGGGCTATCGAGCTATTTCCTGATCTCAAGATCTGGAGGGCAATTATGCTCTTACACTCAGATCCTTCTTGGGGGTGGTAGCCCGACCAAGGCATCAGGAGGGCTATCGAGCTATTTCCTGGTCTCGAAATCTGGAAGGCAACTATGCTCTTACACTCAGATCCTTCTTGGGGGTGGTAGCCTGACCAAGGCATCAGGAGGGCTATCGAGCTATTTCCTGGTCTTGAGATCTGGAAGGCAACTATGCTCTTACACTCAGATCCTTCTTCGCGGTGGTAGCCCGACCAAGGCATCAGGAGGGCTATCGAGCTATTTCCTGGTCTCGAAATCTGGAAGGCAACTATGCTCTTACACTCAGATCCTTCTTGGGGGTGGTAGCCCGACCAAGGCATCAGGAGGATTACCGAGCTATTTCCTTGTCTCGAGATCTAGAAGGCAACTATGCTCTTACACTCAGACCCTTCTTGGGGGTGGTAGCCCGATCAAGGCATCATGAGGGCTATCGAGCTATCTCTTGGTTTCGAGAGGTTTATGTCGAATTCCCATACAAGAGTATAGTCACTAACGTTGAACATAGTTGGAGACAAAGATGGAAAAGAAAAGGAAAATGACTTTATTGATGATGGAGATGTAGTACATCTTTATTAGGACCTGTAATGAAAACTAAGTGGGGATAGTCTGCTTGAGAACTCTTTTCAAGGGTAGAATTTATTCAAATGATCTGCATTCCAAGTGTGGTTGATGGGTCGTCCGTCCATGTCTTCGAGTTTATAAGCTCCATTGCGAACAACTAGCTTTATCAAATATGGCCCTTCCCAATTTGGACTTAAGACTCCATCCGACCTTTTCCGAGTATTCAGTGTTACTTTTCTAAGTACCAGATCCCCTTCCTTGAATTTCAGGGCTCTAACCTTTTGGTTGAAGTATCTAGCGATCCTACTCTGGTAGATCGCTACTTTCTCTGCTACCCGGTCTTGTTTTTCTTCTAAGAGGTCTAGACTAGCCCCGAGCTTGACTTCGTTACTTTCGGGCTTAAAGTGATGTACCCTGAACGAGGTTAATTTATGCTCGATAGGGAGGACTGCTTCAACCCCGAAGGCCAGGGAGTAAGGTGTTTCTCCTGTAGCTGTTCTTTTTGTAGTCCGGTATGCCCAAAGGACTTCTGGATCAAGGGTGGCTCTGACCTTGACGACCTTGGAGGGATCGTCATTCCTGACGGATATCTCTTCT
Source organism: Dipteronia sinensis (assembly GCA_033220585.1). Classification (NCBI taxonomy): domain Eukaryota; kingdom Viridiplantae; phylum Streptophyta; class Magnoliopsida; order Sapindales; family Sapindaceae; genus Dipteronia; species Dipteronia sinensis. The sequence goes on from JANJYJ010000967.1 coordinate 4,224, forward strand.
AGTTTGTCCACGGGCTGCCCGCTGGCCCATTCCTTACTTCGTTCTTCCTCATAGGGCATGATAGGTTCATCCTCATAATGCCCAGGATGTTCTACGGGCTCCTTCTCCTCCTTGATTATCCGGGATGTATCCATGTCTTCCTGGATTACTGTCACCTGTACACACTGCTTCGCTAAGGCTGTAGGATTGGCAGATACTGCGTAACATTTCCTTGCTGCCTGCTGGTCTTCGCGTACCTCTCCTACCTTGGTTCCAACCGGGAATTTCAAGACATTGTGGTATATGGACAAGACTCCCTTCAAGGAGGACAGGAAAGGTCTCCCTAAGATGGCGTTGTAGGCCGATGGGGTGTCCACTATAACAAAGTCGGTCATTACATTCTGTTGGAGCGGGGTGACCCCGATGATTACTGGGAGGATCATTGACCCCACTGGTACGATCGAGTCCCCAGTGAAACCATAAAGTGGAGTGGTACAGTTGTTGTTGCAATGTTGCTTCAGGTTCTGTTTTTCCAGGGTATCCTTGAAGAGGATATCTATACTGCTACCCGTATCCACGAGCACGTGATGGACCAGACAGTTGGCGATCTGTATCGTGATGACCATAGGATCATCATGAGGTTGCACAGTGTTGAAGACATCTGCTTCGGTGAATACGATCTGAGCTGACTGAGAGGGCTCTGTCGGGCTCTGGCTGACTTTGAAGATCCCCCGGCTCTCTCCAAGGTGGGGAACCTTTCTTGCATGGTTTTTCTGGGAGTTATTGGAGACGCCGGCCAATGTAGGACCTCCGCTGATAGTGTGTATCACTTGGATCCGTTGCAATAAGTCAGCCTGCTCCCCTTTCCTCTTTTCTGCGTCCTCGCGAATTTCAGCTTGTACCTCCCTTCCAGTTCTGATATTATCTCTGACCTGTTGTAAGAACTCAATCAGGCATCCCCCCCTTATTAGGGCCTCAATCTGGTTACGCAAGTTATAGCACTCCGATGTGTTGTGGCCCACGTCTTCGTGAAAGTCACAGTACTTGTACCAGTTTCTCCTGTCAGCTGGGGCCTTCATGGGAGTGGGCTTTTGAAGCAACCCTTTATCCCGTATGGCAAGGTAGACTGTTTCCCTGGAAGCATTCAAAGGGGTACAGTGGTCATACCCTAATTCCCCTTGCATTATTGGAGCCACGGTCCTAGGAGGCGGCGAAGCCCGGGGAGGAATTCGTTTCGCTGGATATCTTTCTTGCCTATGCGGAGGAGCAGGGGGGCGATAGGTCGACCTGTTCGGAGGTTTATTCTGGGCTTTCTGCACTGGCTCAAATTTGGGGTCTTCTTTCTTCAAACGCTTTGCCGTTCTCATGTCGTCATGTTCTATCTTGACCTTGAGTTGTTCGTCGATCTCGACCTGCTCGAGAGCTCGGTCATAGGCCTCCTGGTAAGTCTCGGGAGGTCTCTTGGCGAAAGAACGGAAAAGCTTTCCTGCCCAGAGGTTTCGTCTGAAGTTGGCGAGGGTTTCTTTTTCAGTGAAAACTTCCATTTGTATGACATCCTTGTGTCAGGTGGCTGGCTCCATGTATGATCGAAGAGTTTCACTCCGTTCTTGGATCACATATTGGAGGTGTATGGGATCTTTCAGGCGAGGTTTAACTCCTTGGAATTGTGAGCAAAAATCGGTTGACAGTTTTGTGAAAGAATCCACGCTACCAACGGGCAGTTTCCTGAACCAGGTTTTCGCATAGTCGGTCTAGGTTGTTGGAAACATTCTGCACATAGCTGCTCTGGTAGTGTTCTGGACTTCCATCTGTTGAACGAAGCTCTCTAGATGGCTTAGAGGATCTTCCGTTCCAGAGAACTTATCTGCTGGCATTTTGAATTTTGGGGGGAGCTCTGCTTCCCGGATCCTCCTAGTGAAAGGAGCGTTCATCTCGCTTAGGGGATTCTTTTTGTCCTCCTTACTCTTTCCTTTCCTTATCTGCTGGACCTCCTTTTGTAGCTTTACCAGCTGATCCCTCAGTCGCTTGTTCCCAGGTCTCTTCGAGTTAACCTCGGATTCCTCACTGTCGAATCTTTCTGATGAACTGGCAATTTCTATCTGGTCATCCTCCTGGACATGATTCACTCGGGGAGTTTGTCTACTTTCCTCCTCTAGGGCCCGGGTAGTTCTCCTAGATGTAGTTGGACGAGATAGCCCTCGTGGCTTTCGGGTAAAAACATTTGCGGCAGACTTAACTAGCCGGGGTTGATATTGTGAAAGTCTTTTCGGAGCTGGGGGTATAGGTCCCAGCCTATCCCGGATCGAATGTTGGGGCCCTGATCTATCTCGAGCCGGCTCTGGAGGAGGAGGTCCTAGGCGATCGAAAGCAGGTGGTCTAGCTCTGAGCCTGCTCGGCTCTCCCTGGTCATTCAGGTTGGTTGGCTGGATTGTGATGCCTTCAGCGAGGAGGCGGACGCTGATGGATTCTACGAAGGCCGCCGCTTGTTGGTCGAGCGCTGTCTGGCTCACTATGGGGTGGCCAGTAGCCCGCGTATTGGTTGTCTGGATCGGAGCTTGATAACTATATCCAGACTTTCTCCCCCTTCCTGGGGCTTTTCGGGTTGGCCTCGCCGGAGATTGCTCTGGGACTCTATGTTGGCCTTGGGAGGAGCGGAGCCCTATAGTTCATGTAAAACAATGAAAATATGGATGCAAATGATTGGTTAATTGGGTGTAGGAATATTTCCCACAAACGGCGCCAGAAAGTGTTAACGGAAATTTTACTCGGGATGAGAAATCTCAGTTAACGCCCTCAAGACCACTACCACGTAGGTGGTGGCCAAAGTTCTTTATATATGTAACAGTGATTTATAAAGTGACAAGTAAGCAAGAATATTTTTATTTAACATGCATGGTATGCGAATACAAAGATTCTTCTCTCTTGTCTCTCAAATCTCTCTAGGAAATGGTCGATTGTTAGTCTTATGCCTGTCGAATAGTAGTCTCCTCTTTTCCTTTCTTTTCTTTTCTATTTATACATGGTTTGCAGGTCAACAGACTAATTCTCCCTTGATTGTCTCAGTGATTGCCTCAGTCTCTTCCTTATCGGGCGGGATTTCTTACGTTAATATCATTGACTTTTGGATTGACGCCAGAATTGAGAGTATCGTGGTGGAGATCAGTTTGTTTCCTTTTGGATTTGATTACTTGTTCTGCATGTAGATAACGCTTCCAGGTATGATTTAATGCATTCCTCGTATCCTCTCACTATGATCTTTATAGAAGTCACGGGACATGACGATATGGTGTGGTGCATCAACCAGGGAGGTTGATTAGTATTTTGACCTTGATGTCTGAGAAGTTTCATCCAGCTTGGAGCCAGATTTGGCTTCCCTTGACTTTTTCGAAGCTAGGTGTGGCCTCGACTGACCTCGCGGCCTTCTAGGGACATTCTTCTGTGTCAATCGAGGTACAGATGAGTTTCTTGAGCATTTGTGAGATAACCTTGACTTCGGGGAGCTTCAAGTTTTGATGATGCGGGCTAAGTCTGATCGTTCCGGGCTCTATCCCGGATGTTTCCGGAGCCCGCCCTTGTTCCTGGGGTGGTATCGCAGTTCGGCCCTGGATGGAGAGGTCTCCTAGTGGAAGCTCTCGGGTCCGGGCTTTATCCTAGATGTTTCTGGAGCCCGCCCTTATGCCTGGGGTGGTATCGTAGCTTGGCTCTGGATATAGAGGTCTCTAAGTGAAACTTTCAGGTATGGAACCAGGTCTAGGAAGTGAAAAATTTCCCTTTGGTCCTTAGCCAATTTTGGCTATTAACAGAAACATTTTCATTCTCTTTTGTTCATTCCCTTTTGATGGTATTGATAATAGTATCTTCTTTGTCATTTTTAATTGGCACTGGCTAGAATACACTCTACCTTGACCACAACCTCTGTGTTAGTGGTTTTGAGGGTGTTAATTGAGATTTCTCACCCGGAGTAAAATTTCCGTTAACACCTCTCTTGTGACTTCTTTGTTCTTTCGAATTAGCCACTGCTCCACTGTTGTCACAGTAAATAGTGATCTGCTTATTTGCATTAGGAACTATTTCCAAGTCAATCAAGAATTGGCGGAGCCAAACAGCCTCTTAGGCTACTTCGCATGCAGCAACATACTCAGCTTCCATGGTGGAATCAGCAATACAGGATTGCTTGATACTCCTCCATTTGACTGCTCCTCCTTCTATAGTAAACACAGATCTTGATTTGGATTTTCTAGACTCAGAATCCGACTGGAAATCAAAATTTGTATGCCCAATGGGAATTAAATCCCCTATAGAGTACACAAGCATATAATCTCTTGTTCTCTGGTGATACTTGAAAATATGCTTGACTGTCGTCCAGTGATCAGGACCAGGTTTCGATTGAAACCTGCTAACTATGCCAACAGCAAAACAAATGTCTAGTCTAGTGTAGAGCATTGCATACATAAGACTTCCAACTGCCAAGGCATATGGAACTCTACTCATGAATTGCTCTTCATGCTGATTCTTAGGAACTTGTTCCTTAGAAAGTTTGATTTCATGTCTGAAAGGTAACATACCTTTCTTGGAATCCTGCATGGAAAACCAAGACAATATTTTGTCTATGTATGAAGCTTGGGATAATGCAATTGTTTTATTCTTTCTATCCCTTATTACTTGGATACCTAGAATAAAACTAGCTTCTCCTAAGTCCTTCATATCAAATTGTTTTGCTAACCATTCTTTTACTGATGTCAATACACCTACATCGTTTCCAATGAGTAGTATATCATCAACATAAAGAATTGGGAAAACCAACTTGTCGCCCTTTATCTTTTTTTATACACAAGGTTTATCAGGATTGTGAATAAATCCAAAACCTTTCACAGCTTGATCGAACCTTATGTTCTAGTATCTGGATGCCTATTTTAATCCATATATGGATTTCTACAACTTGCATACCTCTTCCATTTGGCCCTTTTCAATGAATCCTTCTGGTTGCATAATATAAATGCTTTCGTCAAGACTTCCATTACGGAAAGCTGTCTTGACGTCCATTTGCCAAATCTCTGGATCTAAAGATGCTGCAATGGATAAGAGTATCCTAATGCATTTAAGCATGGCCACATGAGAGAAGGTTTCCTCGTAATCGATACCTTCTTTCTGTGTGTAACCTTTAGCTACCAATCTAGCTTTAAAAGTTTCCACATTTCCATCCATACCTCTTTTCCTCTTGTATACCCACTTGCACCCAATGGGTTTTATCCCTTTAGGCAAGTCTACAAGGGACCAGACTTTGTTATCGAACATGCATTCAATCTCAGATTGCACTGCCTTTGGCCAATGACGACAATCAACATCCTTCATTGCTTCCTTATAAGTGTAGGGATCATCGTCGTCCGAGAGATTCTCCACTGATTCTCCCAGACTGATGTATCTCTCAGGTTGTTTACTAACCCTCCCACTACGACGAGGAATGGTAGGTTGTTGATTTTGTGTTGGAGTGGAACTTACAATTGGGCTAGGTTGTAAAACCTCTTGTGGAATTGTATCTCCTGACATCTCATTCAGGACAATTTTACTTTTGGGAACAAAATTATTCATATAGTCTTTTTCTAGAAATGAAGCATTTGTTGAAACAAATACTTTTAGATCTGAAGGACTATAGAAATAATATCCTTTAGTTCCTTTTTGGATACCCTACAAATATACATGTTTCCGAACGGGACTCCATCTTTTCTGTTTTTCCTTTTAACACATGTGCAGGACAACCAAATATCCTCAAGTGTTGTAAACTAGGCTTTCACCCAGTCCATAACTCACATGGTGTTTCAGGAACCGACTTAGATGGTATAGCTTTTAGAATGTATATTGCAATTTGTAGAGCATATCCCCAAAAAAAAAATAGGAAGCGTTGAATAACTCAACATTGACCTAACCATGTCTAAAAGAGTTCTATTTCTCCTTTCTACCACCCCATTTTGTTTAGGTGTACCTGGTTCAGAAAACTGAGAAACTATCCAATTATCAATAAGATATTGCTGAAACTCACCAGATAGATACTCTCCACCACGATCAGATCTCAAGATTTTTATGTGTTTCTCAAGTTGATTTTCTACTTCAGCCTTGAATGCTTTGAACATGTCAAAAGCATCTGACTTATGTCTCATGAGATACAGATAGCCAAATCTCGGGTAATCATCTGTGAAGGTGATGAAGTACTCATATCCACCTCTAGCATGAATGCTCATATGACCACATACATCGGTGTGTATTAATAAATCTCGAGTAATCATCTGTGAAGGTGATGAAGTACTCATATCCACCTCTAGCCCGAATGCTCATAGGACCACATACATCGGTGTGTATTAATCCTAAACATTCAGTGGCTCTTGAACCTTTGGGGTTGAACGGCCTTTTGGTCATTTTACCTTCCAAACAAGATTCACAAGTTGGTAGATCATCAACCTTAAAGTCACTTAAAGGCATCACATACCAATCTTTTAATCCTATTAAGGTTAATATGACCTAGGCGTAAATGCCAAAGGTAGGTTTCATCTTTTGATAATTTTACTCTTTATGATTAGGTTCCGTTAATTCTGTGTCTAACAAGTGACAGATATTTCTATGCAAAAAGAATAGACCGTTTTTCGATGTACCTTTGCAAACAATTTTGTCATTCTTACTAATAATAAAAGCATTTTTAAAAGTAACCGAATATCCAAATTTATTTAAACAAGAAACTGAAATTAAATTCCTCTTGAATTGAGGTACATAATAAACGTCTAAATGCCTACTAGAATCTAAAATAACTCTAATATCTCCTACTGCACTTGCAGACACTAATGTTACGTTGTCCAAGCGCAAGTTGATTTCATCTTTCTTCAGCCTTCTCCTTTCTTGGAACCCCTGCAAGGAATAACAAACATGATTGGTGGCTCCAGACTCTATGATCCAAGAATCTGTAGAATCTACCAGAAAACATGTTTCAAGATAATTAATATTACATTCTTCCTTCTTAATCTGGGACTTTGGGAAATTTCTTTTCCAATGTCCCTTTTCACCACAAAGGAATCATTTCCTTTTGATCTTGGTTACTTTCTTGGTTTCCTTCTTGGTAGGGCCAAGTTGCTTTTTCTTCTGTTGTTTCTTGACCTTCTGAAGGGTCTTAACAGTAGCAACTTTACCAACCGAATGAATCTCTTGACCTTTGCTTTTCACAAGGATCTTTTCAGCGCTTTGAACATCTTGCATCAGGCCTTGCAAGGTATATTCCTTATTGTTCAAGGTGTAGTCCAACTTGAACTGATCAAAGGAATCCGATAGTGAGTTGACAATCATGTCAATTTTCATCTCACCATCTATCTCAGCACCATTAAGTTCTGCAACATTGAGATGTGCTATGACTTTCATCATGTGATCTTTCACAGCCTGTCCAGGTTTCATCCTAAGATTCATAAAAGCAGTCACTGCCTCTCTTAGTCGACCTAGACCTCATAGCAAACATCTCTTCCAGAGACATCATTATATCAGCAGTAGACTCCATTCCTTTATGCTGCTGTTGCAACACATCGGAGAGAGTGGCCATAATGTAACATGTGGCCATATCATCTGAAGTATTCCATTGCTCATACTCATCTCTTTGCAAAATATTAGATTCATTATTAGGAAGGGATGGTTTAGGAGTAGTCAGAACAAACTTATGCTTTTCACTTTGCAGCAACAACCCAATTTTCCTTTTCCATGTGACATAATTATCTCCAGTTAAAGTGTTATCTTTCAGGATGTTCAAAAGTGATGGAGTCATGATTTCTGAATAAAAAAAAATTATATATGAGCAAATAATCATGATAAAGCACTTTCTAAATATTTATCTTGAATTAAATAAATAACTCAATCATAAAAGTTCAATGGTGACCCAACACCCATAAACGTTACTCCTCCTTTGGGAGTATGTACCATTTACCAGTTGGACTAGGTCCCACCTAATTGATAACATAACAACCAGCGTTTTAAATTTTAACCTTGCAATTTTATTAACAACAACTCTCGGGAGGATATTACCAAGATATCGACCCTCAATTTTCTCTCACGAAAATTCCTCCTCTGGGAGTAGATTTCGTTTAAGTTAATTGTCTAGTATATCCTTGTAAGGAAGTATTTTGCTAAATTCCATTTATGGACGCCCCTTGGGGGGATTACCAATAAATAATAAAGCTCAACTAACCTTGGAGGCCATAGGTGTTCTAACATACCTTCTCCCACTCAATTATTTAAGGCATGTGATTAAATTCCATAGAATGATTTTACCAAGTTATCTAGATGCCAATTAGATACCTAAATCATTCAATGCATGATCATACCAAAAGAGATATATGAGTGGCACTCCTATTCTATATGACATGTTATCATACAACAACAAATATTGTAATATTTACGGAAATATAAATAGCTACAATTTTGGTCCATCCTAGAAAAGCAAGTAAATTACATTTGTTCGGAATACAAAATATTCTTTCTTGGCGAACAAGTCTTCAAGCGGCCATCATCCACTTCCTCACCCCTTTTCTGCCACCTTTGGGCGTGCACACCCCTTGGGTCCGTAAAGGGCCACCATGCGCAGCCCATTATGCCCAAAGGACTGTCATGCGTAGCCTATGACACATAAGTGGCTGCCGTGTGCAGCCCATGCACCTAACACGCGTAGCTACGCGCTAACGTGCATGCACGCTTGTTGCCATGGTGCACACGGTACCAAGCTTGTTCCAATTTCTTCCTCTTCCACTTCTAATTCTTCATCTCTTCGAATCTTCGAAACTTGAATGTATTACAGCAGTATTTTTTTTTAATTCACTGCAGTAATTTTTACATAAGAAAAACTGCACTATTTTATACAAAAAAAACTTGCAGTGTTTTTTAATACAATAAAAAAATAGAGAATCTAGCAACTACCAAGAAGGAATTTATGAGGATAATAGGCCACCCTTCTTGTTACAATTCCGAAACAAAAATACATTGAAATTCTAGGACCAAAATCAAGCAATAACAATTCACTTTATAATAACATATATAAATCCATACATGCCACATGTAATTATATATGCGAATACCTAGAGTGCCATCTCTTTCTAAAACATGCATAATCACAATAAAAAGAAATAGATTCACGTATATATACTTTAATTAATTAAAGGGTACAACCAGGCTCTGATGCCAATTGTAGGGAAAAATACGAAAACGCAGCGGAAGCGAGACTAAAATTTTTTTGTATAGTTTAAATTTTTTCCAATATTTGAACCTTAACCCTTTAATTAATTAAACATACATATATTCAAAAGATATCATACCTCTTGTCGCGTGATCCTATTGACTAAGCGTCGATGGTAATCTGTAAGATCTTCCATTTCGATCACGAACCTGAATCACCTAGGAGCGTGGTCTCCCTATTCTTTGAATTGTGTAGCTGAGAATGGAAAAACGAAATCTTTTTTCTTGATCGTTAATCACAAAAACTCCAAGAGCCTAGAAAGATCGTTCGGGTAACTTTTAAATTCACAATCGTTATGATTGAAACTCGCGTGAACCTAAATCGAAAGTGTGTACAAAACCTTTTTATGTAAAGGCTTGCAAGTGCACTGTCGAATTTAGAACTATCTTTCTCTCTTCCTATTGGCCGAATTTTCACTATGTTCTAGAGTTGGAATTTTTTTTATTCAAAAGCAAGAGAATAAAAAATTCTTTCTCTAAAAAAAACTTTTTTTTTCTTCCTATCACTATTAATTCCGAAATTAATAATATATATATAGGTATACAAATCCTTTCCTAAAGAGGATTTACTTGGTGGGCAAGAATCCTATCTCTAGGTGGATTTACTTGGTGACAAAGAATCCTTTTTCAAAAAAAGATTTCTTTTGCACACCAAGACTCCTAATCAAACTCAAATAGTGTATTTCTGATTATATTAAAGACTTCCTTATTTGATTAGATAAATAAATTATTTATTTATCTACTTACCAAATTAAGTCTTTTATATTTATTATACTACTATAATAGTATACTACTAGGAAACATAATTCCTAGTCAGAAAAAGATTTTGATTTTTAATTAAATAATTAATTAATCAATTAATTAATTTCCATTTAATCAAACAATAAAATAAAATAATATTTTAGGCTATTATTATAGCCTTGCAGCCCACACACAAAAAATATAGGCCAAATATTATTTTCTTATTTTATTTAATCCATTCAGGCTTTAAATAAAAACCCACATGTGAACCAGACTCATTCTTACTAATAGAAAAAAGCCCACCTGGCTCTCATTAATATATTAATATAATTTGAGCAGCCCATTAAATAGATAATGTGCAAATTATATTCTTAATATATTAAATACAATTCTAGATGGACCCATAAATTAGTCCGGTAGAATATATCAAGTGATCCATGCAAGTCCGTGTGGGGATCTCGGCGAGCTATCTGAATTTAAGCTTCAGTAGACATAACCTAATCACAATCAACAAATGATTCACTTAGGTCTGATCTATTAATTCTAGCTCATTCCACTAAAGAGCTAAAATTGAACTCTTAAATAAAGATAGAATAAGAAGATGTTTCTCATTCATACCCTAGACAATCTTATTGGAGATAGTGTATCCTCGTGAATAATATCAGTAATCGCTAAGAGCTCATAGACCGCCTATAGCTCTCCTAGTTACAATATATACTCATATGACAATGTTTTGAACTTGGATATTTTGACTTGTCCAGAAGCCATGTTTTCAATAGACATTTTCGAAAACTCAACGTTGAGATTTAATATCCAATAACTCAAAATATCCATAAGATAATATTATACTCTCATTCAATAAATTGAACCATGATGTCCATATCTATAAATGAAGTCCTCTATCGATTAACAAATGAATACCACCAAACTATCGAGGATAGAATTTGCTATATAATCGTACTCGTTGATAGCTCAAATGATAACACTTGCAATCATAAGTCCATCATTTATCTCAAGATTAAGATAGACTCTCTGATTGTCCTTATAATGAAAAGACTTGTATCTACTGATGATTCTAGATAAAATATTTCATTGTGATCCTGTTCAATGCACCCAGTGCACTACATTCTTTTACTCGAAGACCCTTTCGATGATTTTAGGCTCATCATAACTCATTTGATCCCACTCAAATGCCAGCAAAAGAATTCTACAACTTTATCAAGATAAAGGTGCCCAACCTTTAACTTAAGTTGTGAACGTTTATTGAAGACTAACTAAAGAATTGTGTCTACCTCATACATATCCAGATGTATGAACAATTCTTCCTTTCTCATAGTCTTTTGACCTCATGATTATTTACTTTGACAATTATTACTATAAATGCTATAAGATTTTGCAAAACCAGAAATCACTTTATTAATATGAAAAGATTGTCAATTACAATATTACACGCTTGCTATTGAGCATAATCCTATCACTTGATTCTTTCATGAGACTGTTTCACTAAAAAGAGCGTTTATCTTGTATGAAATGTATGCAACAACTTTGATTCCATTACATAAATTCTCTTGCATACATATTGCATGAGTGTGAACCTAGGTTCTGAGAGGAAAAATAAGAGAGAACCCATGTGAGGATTTAGGTCGAAGCAAATTATGCTCAGGGCTTGAGATTGAGTAGCTTCCAAGGAAAGGGCACTTAAATCGTGGGATTCGTGTCGTGCGAGTTTCCTCTTGTGGTGCCTTGGAGTTATTTAGAACATTTTGCATTAGCATCTTCCTCACTTCTATTATCTCTGACTTATCTCTCAGTTAGTTGGCTTGCAACTTATTTGTTTGAGTCTAGGTGTTTTTAGATCGAGTCATGTTTGTGTATTTAGAGTTATATTTGGTTTTGTTTGGAGTTTGCTCGAGGACGAGCAAAGGTTTGGTTTGGGGCTATTTGATCGAGCAAAAAATGTTATACATTTTGGCCCTTATATCCTTTCTCTTTGTTTTGTTCTTGAGCTTTTTTATGTGTATTTATGGCTCAATTGGTTTTCATTGCAGGCATTAGGTAAAAAGGCATGAAGGGGGCAAAATGGACCAATTAGTGGACAAATAAAGTGAAGAAAGCAAAAGTGCACGGGTAGCATACCCGTGCACCGGAAGGTGGATTTTGAGAAGACCAAACTGCACAGATAATTGTACTGGTCACACCCGTGCACCCACCCGTACAGTTCACCAGACCAGGGAGCAAGGCCACGGGTGAAGGCAACTGCACGAGTGGTGCACAGGTCATCCACCCGTGCACATACCCATGCACATTATGTAAATTTGAAGGGAAATGAAAACTGTACGAGGAACTGCACCATAAGGACATCATCTTCATCAATTGCTACTAAATACCCATTATCATCTTCATCAATTGCTACTCATAAGGACATAGGAGGTGGATTGAAGCTTGAAGAAAGAAGGTTCTACATGGGTCCTCTCTACTTCCCTCCTTTTTATTCTTGTATTCCATTTGTTATGAGTAGCTAAATCCCATTAAAGGATTGATGTGATTCACTTGTAAATATTGGTATTTGTAATGAACTCAATATCTTTTTTTAAAATCTATCTTATTTGTTCTGTTCAATGTTTCACTTGATTTTAAAAGCAATTTGTGTTTGATTATACATGACTCTCTTCATGAGTTGTTTGAGAAATTATATGTGTAGAGAATCAAGTATACAAGATGCTTGGCTCTCTAGCTCAATTGAATAAGAGGATTGGCAAGGGTATATGACCCAAGTAATATCCGGACTTAGTAATCTCACATAATTCTAATCTTTCATGGGTAATCAAGACTATACATTCTAGGATTGTTTGCATGTGATAGATTAAGCATCAACCTATACATGATAGGTTGGTGATTTTTAACAAAGAGATGTGTCCCTTATGTGATAGATGTTCTTTCATTGTTGAACGTGCAATATTTTATATGTTGTGATATGCACTATTCAAACAAATTTATAAGATCCCAAGATGCACTCAAACAAGTATAAAACTAGTATGTGGCAAGTATGGGTATCGTTCCTCAGAGATTGAGCGATAGTTATGAGTAAATTAATGCTTTAGTTAAAAATGCTAGAAAAGTAAATTGACATGGTTTTGGAGAGGAAGTAATACAAAAATGTAAACTAAGCTAAAATGCACTAAAATGTACTATTCTAAAAAGGTATGGATATGTGATATGTGGATTAAGGAATTGATGAATTCAACTAGCAAACAATGGGTAAAGAATGAACTCACAATGATTGTCATTAACTAATGTAACCACCCTAGGATGTATAGGAGTGATTATTTACCTCTTGTGAGTGCCCAAACCATGATGTATAGCATTGGGCACCCACAATTGGTTATACAATTGATCGAGCCAAAAATGTTATACATTTTGCGTGTTCACATGGCAGAGGCGAGCTCGAGCAGGCAGTGACAGGAGGACCAAAAGTGGATGGGCAACAGGTGATTACAAGAATAGAGGGTCTCATGGTCACAATGAATCAAATGGGTTCCAGCTTCATTGCAGAAATCAAAGAGAATACGAAGGAGATCAAGGAGCTCCACATAGATGCCATGGATAGCATTGAAAACTTATGGACCAACATCATGGGCATGCGCGAGGATCTCAGATTAGTCTCATATTCAAGAAAGAAAAATAGGCCAGCACTAGAATTATTCCCTTAGGGATCTACCATTGATGACAATGCAACTGAGTTCAGAGCAGCCTTGGCCATATCTGTACATTAGGTGATCATGCCAAAATTGTACTATATTTTGGCCTTCATTTCCATCTCCCTTGTCATGTTTTCATGTCTTTTGTGTGTTTTATTTGATCTTTTATAGTGAGTGCGGGCATTCGGTGCAATTCTGGTGTTGGAGACGAGAATCTAGACTTTTGTGCGTAAAAGGGATCGAATGGTAGAAAGGAAGAAATGAAGGCTCCAGTGTGCATGTACCTTACCCACGCACTACTCGGGCACATGGATAGGGAATTTGAAGATTGCTCAGTGCACAGGTCTTTACTAACGCACCAACCGAGCATCGGAGGAAGAGTCTCTAGTTTCCCCCAGAACGCGGGCACTACACAGATCCATACCCCCGTACTACCTGCATAATCAGCCTAAACCATGAAGCAGGTCAGTGGCAACAAGCCCACTATACGGGTCCCTAGCTGTGCACTACGTGTGTCAGATCTCGCCACATCAGCATTTTAGACCCATTTTTGGGAATCCTATATATAGATCCTTATCTGATTACACCCACACACATATCTTACATCATTTTTACTCTTTTTAGATCTAGGAATTTGAAAAATACAAACACGGTTAATTTGCCTTAACCTAATCTAGAGAGGGGCGAATAGGTTAGCTACACTTTTTCATTCCCTTGAAACAAACCAAAAGTTTGTCCCTCTAAGTAGCTTGTATCACACTTTAAAAGGCAAGAACGACCAATATAAGTACAATAAGAGATATGCTTGATCAAACAAAGCCAATGTAAGCTATAACTTGCATGTGATACAAACTCAATTTATAAATTGACTTTTACTCATAAAACTTCAACATATACAAAGTTGATATAACATGTGTTAACGGAAATTTTGCTCGGGATGAGAAATCTCTGTTAACGCCCTCGAGACCACTACCACGTAGGTGGTGGCCGAAATTCTTTATATATGTGACAGTGGTTTATATAGTGACAAATAAACAAGAACGTTTTTATTTAGCATGCGTGGTACAAGAGTACAAAGATTCTTCTCTCTTTTCTCTCAACTCTCTTTGGTGAATGGTCGATTGCTAGTCGTATGCCTATCGAATAGTAGTCTCCTTTTTTTCATTTCTTTTCTTTTCTATTTATACATGGTTTGTAGGTCAACAGACTGATTCTCCCTTAATTATCTCAGTGATTGTCTCAGTCTCTTCCTTATCGGGCGGGATTTCTTGCGTTAATATCATTTGACTTTTAGATTGACACCCGAATTGAGAGTATCATGGTGGAGATTAGTTTGTTTCCTTTCTGGATTTCATTACTTGTTCTGCATGTAGATAACGCTTCTAGGTATGATTTAATGCATTCCTCGTATCCTTTCTGTATGATCCTTATAGAAGTCGTGGGACATGACGATATGGTATGATGCATTAACCAGGGAGGTTGTTTAGTATTTCGACCTTGATGTCTGAGAAGTTTCATCCAGCTTGGAGCCAGATCTGGCTTCTCTTGACTTTTTCGAAGCTAGATGTGGCCTTGACTGACCTTTTTGAAGCTAGGTGTGGCTTCGACTGACCTCGTGACCTTCTAGGGACATTCTTCTGTGTCAATCGAGGTACAGACGGGTTTCTTGAGCATTTGCGAGATGACCTTGACTTCGGGGAGCTTCTAGTTTTGATGATGCGGGCTAAGCCCGATCATTCCGGGCTCTATCCCGGATGTTTCCGGAGCCCGCCCTTGTTCTTGGGGTGGTATCGCAGTTCGGCTCTGGATAGAGAGGTCTCCTGGTGGAAGTTCTCGGGTCCGGGCTTTATCCCAGATGTTTCTGGAGCCCGCCCTTGTGCCTGGGGCGGCATCGTAGCTTGGCTCTGGATATAGAGGTCTTTAGGTGAAACTTTCGGGTATGGAACCAGGTCTAGGAAGTGGAAAATTTCCCTTTGGTCCTTAGCCAATTTTGGCTATTAACAGAAGTCCCCTCTGACTTGAACACCAGACGTCGAGCTCGGGGTTGAGGTCAGATTCTCACTTTATTTGGGAAATCTTCCTCTTTTTACCGTTACAGAAATTTTGGGAAATTTCTTCATTTGAGTGACGTGTTGTGAACTGACTATTTTATCTTCGAATTAATATGATCACGTTACGGCAGTCCTCGAGATTTTTTACCGTTACCAGGATCTTGGGGAGATCTTCCTCTTAACTGCGTAAATGATGTGGCATGAGATGATTAGCTCGCTTTAGAGTTTAATCCGGTTACGTTACCGAGTCGATTTTTTACCGTTACCAAATGAGTATCCTGGTAACTTGAGCTGTTGCCCTCCTGCCTATATATATATATATGTTTGTTTTCCTCCTCGTCTTCTTCACATCTTCTCGAGCTAAAAGAACCTTTTGTTGAGAAATATTTCCACAGTTTTTTCCCCAAGCTTACTTCTTTCTTCATTCTTCGTCTTCTATTCTTTCTTCATTCTTCGTCTTCTATAATGTCAAAAAACCGTCGTGATTCAAATGATTCCATATTCGACGGCGAGGAGGTCTTCAGTCTTAGTCTGGGGAAACGGGCTAGGAGGATTTCTGACGGTGATGATTCCCCGCCCATATCACAACGTCGGCGATCCAATAGGAATGTATCTATCGGGACTGGGTTCTCCAATCATCCCGACCACCCTTTAGATATTGTTGATGATGATTCAGACAAAGAAATGACCAGTGGCACTGTGGGGGAGCGTCGGGTCTCGGCTCCTGGTCCCTTTGGGGAGAGGCTCCCTCCCTACCATTTTCGGGTTATCCCAGATTCCACCGTTGACCCGGTGTCGATCGACCGCTTGAGGTCAAAGTTTGGCATCCCCGACAGTGTATCCATCTCGGTGCCTCCCAAGAACTTCGAGTTTTTCAACCTCTCTAAAGGCGTGCTTCCGATCCATGTGGCCGCTCTTGAGAACGGGGTCAGGCTTCCCCTCCATCCGAGCCTTCGGCGGGCTCTAAACGCCATCCAGCTCGCTCCCCTTCAGTTAACGCCGGGCTTATGGAGGTATTTGATTGGCTTCCTTGTGTTATGGAGGGAACAATGCCAGATGAGTAAAGTGATAAGGGAGCCAAGTGCAGAGGAGCTGGCGTATCATTTTCAGATTGAGAGCTTGTCTGGGGCTCCTCGGGGTCAGTTCTACGCCAAGGCCAAGAATAAGCTCAATTTTATCGTTCCTGGTGCTTAGAAGAAGGATCCTGCATGGAAAGAATAATGGATCCGTGCGGGGGATGACTGGGGGAGCTCGATTTTCATCGGAGGGCATGAATTCGAGGGTCTTACAACTTTCGGTGACAAGCCCTCCTAGGACCGGGACTCCTTGCCTGCCGAGTCTGAAGCCGTCTTAAAGGCTATTCTAGTTCGGAATTACCTGAATTCGATGTTCCCTACCGCTGAAGCTTTTGACCCTCGTAGGGTGAACAAATATCTACAGATTTCAGACGCTATTCCTCGTAAGTATCCTTGTGTCACTTCTTCTTATTACTTAGCTTGGTTCTAAGATTTTTTTATCTGTTTATTCACAGTCTTTGTCGTAGAGCCAGCCACCCGACAGGTCTCGCGCTCTCCTCAAGGTAGAGCTTCTCTTCCCTCCTCTGGGGTCGAGCCTACCCTGGCTTCTTCTGTCTCTCCGGGTGGGTCTAAGATGGCCACTCTGGCCTCGCAGGCTTTCTGGGCTTTGGGTAAAGCTCCCCAGGTGGTTGGCCCGGCTATTTCTGCCCCGTCGGCCATGGCCGCTAAGGTCGCTATCCCTTCGACTCAAACATCTGATTCAGCTGCGCTTCCAACAACCAAAGCCTCGGAGGTTTCTAGGAAAGATGTCGCTCCTAGGAAAGGTGTCGCGAAGGCTCCTTCCAACCGTTCCCGGCCTCAGTCGAGCTCGATAGGGCATGATGAGGTCTTGGAGCAGTTCATAGCGTCTTGTCCGGGTGGCGGGATCTCCAAGATGGCTTCTATGCCTGAGGACGTCCTATAACCAAGGGGTCTGCTATCTTGGCTGAGGTAATTATATTTCCTTCATGCTTTTGCTTTTTTTTTGTTTTTTTTTGTTAACTCGTTCAGTTTTTAACTCGGGTTTTATATTTATAGGCCTTTAAGGTCAATGTTGCGATGGGCCAGCAGGTAGCCCTTCTCCGTGATCGAGCTGCAAAAGTCGAAGCTGAAGCCGAGAAGGCCGGGGAACTGCTCAAGCAGGCTCGGTCTCTAGTGGAAGAGGTGACTTCCAGCCAGGGCAAAATTGAGCTCTAGATGGCCGAGCTTCGCTGCGATCATGAGAGGATGAAGCAATCTTTCGATCAGGAGCATCTTCTATCTCTCCGGTGGGCTAGGCAGCGAGACTCCTAGAGATCTGAGGCTAAGAAGCTGGACCTTGAGAACCGGTCTCTGATTACTTAGGTGGCTAAGCTGCAAGCTGATGCAGAGACCTCCTTCAGCGATGGGTATTTTTATGCTTCCTTTCAAGCCGCGGAAGCTCTTCCTCCTCTTTTTGATTTGTCGTCTATTACGGGCTGGGACAGACAGTAAATAATGCTCAAAGCTGCTGAGCTATCTCATCCTGAAGGCGACAAGGTGGTCCCTTCTAGCCCGGCAGGAACTGGGATGCAGCCCACTCAGTCAGATCCCTCCTTCCATCTTCCTTCCTTTATCCCCTCAGGTCCTGGGGAATCGTCCAGTAAAGTGATGTCCTCTCGATCCGAGGAGGACCAATCGGGAGCTGGTGAAGAGGTTAGGAGCCCATCTGATGATCCAGCTTTAACAGAGATGGAGGTCGACAGGAGCCAGATGGGGCCCTTGGCTGCTCTTCTCGACCAGGCTATTCCTCTTGAAGTTATGGATGTGATCAATGAATTTTTGGAGGAAGATCCAGCTGATCATCCGATAGAGCCTCTAAACGGAGGAGCGGTCGGCGAGGATAACCCAGATGGACAGCTACTTGTTGAGGGGGTTGATGCTGAGGATCAGCAGGAAGGAGGAGGGCCAGCATAGGGGAGCCATGATAGCCCCAAAGCTTGAAGCGGATGACTTGTTTCTAATTGCCCGAAAAAGGGGGTGGGCACCCTGCTTTTCCATTGTTAGTTTTTTTTTTCCTTCTTCTTTTTGTAGCCCGAATTCGGGGGTTGGGCTCCCCATTGGGATGTAGCCTTATCGGGGGATAGGCTCCCATTGCCCTTAATGATAAATTGACTAGCCTTTTTGAGAACTTTATTCTGCTTCTGGTCTTGAATGGTATCCAGAGTAGCATCGGTAGCATCAATTAAGATTCGTGTAGGCAATTATGATGATTTTGATCCTGCACACGAAAGCAAATATTATATACATGGGGCGATAACCCAACCAAGACATCAGGAATGCTACTTAGCTGTTTCCTAGTCTTTGAGATCCAACAGGCAACTATGCCTTTACACTCATATCCTTCTTGGGGGTGGTAGCCCAACCAAGGCATCAGGAGGGCTATCGAGCTATTTCCTGGTCTCGAGATCTGGAAGGCAACTATGCTCTTACACTCAGATCCTTCTCGGGGGTGGTAGCCCGACCAAGGCATCAGGAGGGCTATCGACCTATTTCCTGGTCTCGAGATCTGGAAGGCAACTATGCTCTTACACTCAGATCCTTCTTGGGCGTGGTAGCCCGACCAAGGCATCAGGAGGGCTATCGAGCTATTTCCTGGTCTTGAGATCTGGAAGGCAACTATGCTCTTACACTCAGATCCTTCTTGGGGGTGGTAGCCCGACCAAGGCATCTGGAGGGCTATCGAGCTATTTCCTGGTTTCAAGAGGTTTATGTCGAATTCCCATTCAAGTGTTTAGTCACTAACGTTGAACATAGTTGGAGACAAAGATGGAAGAGAAAAGGAAAATGACTTTATTGATGATTGAGATGTATTACATCTTTATTAGGTCCTGTAATGAAAACTAAGTGGGGGTAGTCTGCTTGAGAACTCCTTTCAAGGGTAGAATTTCTTCAAATGGTCTGCATTCCAAGTGTGGTTGATGGGTCGTCCGTCCATGTCTTCGAGTTTATAAGCTCCATTGCGAACAACTAGCTTTATCAAATATGGCCCTTCCCAATTTGGACTTAAGACTCCATCCGACCTTTTCCGAGTATTCAGTGTTACTTTCCTAAGTACCAGATCCCCTTCCTTGAATTTTCGGGCTCTAACCTTTTGGTTGAAGTATCTAGTGATCCTGCTCTAGTAGATCGCTACTTTCTCTGCTACCCGGTCTTGCTTTTCTTCTATTTGTTCATTAGAGAATCAATGGTACTTAATGGAAAGATATGATTAGAGGGGTATAATGGACATTATGACCCAGCTCTAATTATGAACTACTTGTGGAGGATTATACCATATGTAATAGCTATATCGATGGACACCGAGAGTTATTGGTTTGTGTAAAATCGTCTACAGTTGAGAGAGTGCAGCTTCGGGTTTTTAGTGGAATAACACCGAAGTTAATAATCATGAAATATTAATTAAAGAGTTTAATTAATAATTTCTAAGGATTATTGGAGCTCAAAATACTGTGGGTCCATTAGGTCCCCTTGCTAGCCCGATCGATTTAGGTAACAAGGGTCACGGTTAATTAATTGGATTGTCCAATTAATTGTGTTACGAAAGTGACACGTTTTTATTCGGGAATTAATTGAATAATGGGATTATTTAATTAATGAATAATGGTGATTAAATAAATTAAATAATAAGATTATTTAATTATGTTGTTAATCACTAAATGGAGGGTGTTAGTTAATATTTGATTTTGAATTAAATAAGATAATGTGATTATTTTATTTTATTAAATTAAATATTTGAAATTGAATTTAAAATGTTTGAATTCAAAAATTAAATATTTAATTATCTTTTTGAAAGATATGAGATATTTTTGAAAAGTTTTAAAAATCAAATAAGATTTTGGTTTGTTTATTTTTTGAATATATATGAGATATATATATTTAATTAAATAAAATGGAGAACCGAATGAGAGAGAGAGCAAAGTAATTAGATTACTTGAAAAACAAAAGAGAAAAAGAAGTCGTGAGACAGCAAAAGCAAAAGCAAAACAAAAGAAAAATAATAGTGTGTGGTGAGACCACAAGTGCTGCACTTCTCCTTTTGTTTTTGTGTGTGTGTTCTTCTCTTCTTCCTCTATATAGGTCCTGAATATCGTGACGCGCCCACACGCTGTTACCAGTTCCGGGAGATAGCGAGGAAGATCACCTGGTTCGAATCAGGAGCAGTTCGTATCAAAGTGAAGGAGCCTCCTACGTAGGTATGAAAAGTTCCTTCATTTTATTATCGCATTTGATTATTACTGTACAAATGGGTTAGTTTAATGATTGCATAAATATTTTTAAAACCTTCTGCTGCGCAATCTGTAACCCTAGGTTCCAACAAGGGGAGGGATCTACCCCTTCTGTAGAGGTACCCGTCTACCAAACAATATCGGACCGAGAGTCTTTTAATCCTTCGGGCTTGATCGAGCTCTTCGAGGAGCTCTCCCTCTAGGAGGTAGGCAACGATCGGGTCCATCCAGCAAGGCCGACGATCTAGGGAGCAGATTTCCTTATTTGCTGCTATGCTTGGCTGGGAGATCACTTGGAGGGGAATTCCCCTTGGTAAGGATTGGCATCCATTTGTAGCTATCTTAGCCAGAACATCCACACGGTGGTTTTGGTGTCGAGGCACCTGATCGATCTTGAACCCCTTAAACTTATTTTTTAGCAACTGAGCTACCTTTAAGTAGGCAGCCATGTTATCTCTCTTTGCTTGATGCACCCCAGACACCTGATTGACAACAAGCAATGAGTAGCTCTTGATTTGTAGGTAATCAGCCTCTAGTTCGATGGCTGCCTTCATCCCAGCTAGGAGGGCTTCATACTCTGCTTCATTATTTGTGGCTTTGAACTCGAATCTGAAACAGTGACAGAATTCAGTCCCCTCCGGGTCTATTTAAACTACGCCAGCTCCTCTCCCAGCTTGTCCGGATGCTCCATCTGTATAGAGGGTCCAGGACTTGTGGCCTTCCAGCCAATTGTCGATCTCGGAGGTCTTTTCAGGGATCTCATTTGGTGCTGCGGGATTCTCTTGATCTGGGAGCGCTGAAAATTCTACCACGAAGTCTGCCAAAGCCCGTGCCTTAATCGTGGTCCGGGGCTTATATTTTAAATCGAACGGAGTGAGCTCTAGGGCCCATAAGACTAGCCTTCCGGACACATCTGGTCTTTGTAAGAATTGGCAAAGAGGTTGGTCTGTCACCACTGCTATTGAATGAGCTTGAAAGTAGGGATAGAGCTTCCTCGCCGAGATCACCAGAGCATAAGCGAGCTTTTCCATGAGAATATCATTTTTCTCTGACTTGGTTAGAGCATGACTCACATAGTATATGGGCCTTTGAATCCTGTCGCCACACTCCTTGGCCAAAGCTCCGCTTACTGCAGTTTCTGAGACGGCCAAGTAGATCTGCAGCTCCTTTCCGGGAACTTGCTTGACTAACAACGGTGGGCTTGTTAGGTAATTTTTCAAGGCTTGGAAAGCTTGCTCGCTCTCTTCTGGCTCCATTTCCTGTTTTTCCCTTGTTTGATGGCTTTGAAGAAAGGGAGGCATTTATCAGTGGAGCGAGAGATAAACCTGTTGAGCGCCGCTACACGCCCAATCAGAATTCGTACCTGTTTGAGTGATGTGAGGGATTCCAGGTCCAAGATAGCTTTGATTTTTTTCTGGATTGGCCTCTATGCCTCTTTCATGAACCATGAAACCTAGAAACTTCCCCGATGTTACCCCGAAGGCACACTTGGAGGGGTTCAACCGCATCTGGTTTTCTCTCAGTATAAGAAAGGTCTTGCGAAGGTCTCCCCGATGTCCTTCTATGGTTGGTGATTTTGTGATCATGTCGTCGATGTATACCTCCATCGTCCTTCCGATCTCGGGCTTGAACAGCTTGTTAACTAGCCACTGGTATGTAGCCCCTACATTTTTCAAACCAAATGGCATCACCTTGTAGCAGTACAAGCCCTACCCAGTAATGAAACTGGTCTTGTCTTAGTCAGCTGGGTGCATCTTAATTTGGTTGTATCCTGAGAACGCATCCATAAAACTCAGAAGTTTATTTTTGAACGTGGAGTCAACCAGCTGGTCGATCTTTGGTAAAGGAAAACTGTCTTTTAGACATGCCCGGTTGAGGTCGGTGTAATTGACACACATACGCCACTTCCTATTCGTCTTTGTAACCATGACCACGTTGGCGATCCACTCGGGATAGCGCACTTCTCTAATAAACCCTGCCTTGATCAATTTATCTACTTCTTCCTGCACTATAGCGTTCCTCTCAGCATTGAAGTGACGCCTCTTCTGTTTGACAGGCTTGACCGTTGGATCTACCGCTAGTCGATGGGCGGCCAATGATACCGAGATCCCTGGCATTTCATCATAGCTCCAAGCAAAGATGTCGCTGAATTCTCTGAGAAGATCAATTAAGCCTGCTTTCACTTCTGGCTAGAGGGTAGCCCTTACCTTGACGACCTTGACGACCTTGAAGGGATCGTCATTTCTGATGGGTATCTCCTCTAGTCTATCTACGGGTTGCCCACTGGCCCACTCCTTGCTCTGTTCCTCCTCATAAGGCATTATAGGTTCACTCTGTAAATGCTCCGAGGGCTCCATTTCTTTCTGGATTATCTGGGATGTTTCCATATCTTCATGGATTATTGTTACCTGTACGCACTGTTTTGCTAAAGTTGTAGGATTGGCAGACACTTCGTAGCACTTCATAGCTACTTGCTGGTCTCCGCGTACCTCCCCCGTCTTGGTTCCCACCAGGAACTTCAGGACATTGTGGTATATAGACAAGACTCCCTTCAAGGTAGACAGGAATGGTCTTCCTAGGATGGCATTGTAGGCCGATGGGGTGTCAACCATAACAAAGTCCGTCATGACATTCTGTTGGAGAGGTGCGGTTCCCACGATTACTGGGACTATCTTTGATCCCACTGGTACGATCGAATCCCCGGTGAACCTATAAAGTAGAGTTGTACAACTATTGTAACACCATTGCTTTAGATTTAATTTTTCCAAAGTATCCTTAAAGAGGATATCTACACTGCTGCCTGTATCTACGAGCACGCGATGGACCAGGCAGTTGTCAATTTGTATCGTGATCACCATGGGATCATCATGAGGTTGCACAGTGTTGAAGACATCTGTTTCAGTGAAAACGATCTGTGCTGACTAGGAGGGCTCTATCGGGCTTTGGCCAACCTTGAAGACTCCTTGGCTTTCTTCTACGCGGGGAATCTTCCTTGCGTGGTTATTTCGGGAATTATTGGAGGTACCAGCCAGTGTGGGCCCTCCGCTGATGGTGTGTATCACCTAGATTTGCTGCATTAAATCAGTCTGTTCCCCCTTTCTCTTCTCCACATCATAACGGATCTCAGCTTGTACCTCCCTTCCAGTCTGAATGTTATCTCTGATCTACTGTAAGAACTTCATCAAGCATCCCCCCTTATCAGGGCTTCAATCTGGTTGCGCAAATTATAACACTCTGAAGTGTTGTGGCCCACGTCTTCATGGAAGTCGCAGTACTTGTACCGGTTCCTCCTGTCTACTGGGGCTTTCATGGGAGCAGGCTTTTGGAGTAGCCCCTTGTCTCATATAGCAAGGTAGACCGTTTCCCTGGAAGCATTCAGGAGAGTGTAGTAGTCATACCCTTTCTCCCCTCGCATTACGGGGGCTACTGTCCTGGGAGGTGGCGAAGCCCGATGAGGGGTACGTCTTGCTGGATATTTTTCTTGCCTGTGCTGAGGAGCGGGGAAGCGATAGGTCGATGATGAGAAGGTTTTTGCCGACAGAAAACCGTCCGTCAAAACAATTTATAAAACCTATGCGATGCGTTCACAAGTAGAAATACAAGTAAAGCGGTAAGCACGGGTGTCGTCCACTGAGATCGGGGTAGCGGTGACAAGATTAGGATTAATATAACCAGTATGCATAAAAGTAAAGTGATGGTGAATGAAAATACAATATAAACTAAACTATGAAAGCAAATAAAATGGGATGACAATGGAGTGATGAATGAATGATGATGGAACTACGGAGTTGATGGACTCGTAAGTGAATATTGGGGCAATTGCAACAAACTCTCAATTAAGCATGTATTGACAAATGTAACCAACCTAGGGTGTATAGTGTTGGTATATATCTCTAGCAAGAGGTCAACATAGGGTGTATAGTGAAGACCTCCTACTAGCGATTAATCCCTCCTAAGCAACCAACAATGGCTAGTTACTCAATCGGGACTTTTTCCATGAATGCTCATCTATCTAGCTATAGCTCAACCTATTACTAATGTAGCCATCCTAGGGTGTATAGTGATGGCTTCCAATTCCCTCACTAGTGGCCGACCTAGGATGTATAGTGAAGGCCACCCGTTTGAGATTGGATGAGGCTTTAGGTTATCAACCGAATTCTACTCGAAGGTTAGTTCTCGTAGAATCACTAAAGTAGCCAACCTAGGGTGTATAGTGGAGGCTTCTAATTCTCTCACAAGTGGCTAACCTAGAGTGTATAGTGAAAGCCACTAATTCAAGATTAGATTAAGGGCATGGTTGTAGAGCCGGATTTCTGGAAATCCTTCCATTCAATTGAGCATTAGACAACCTAATTGCCTACTCAAGTAATCCAAATCAATCATGCAAAGAGGGTGTATCCAAGCAAATCAATAATGGAAATCAATTAAAGCAATGGAATAAAACATAGAGATTGAATAAATATAACACATAGAGTTTATTTACAAAGCCCAAATATCCATCAAACAAATAACATCAACCCTATAGTGGGGTATTTTAGCTACTCATGTTCTATTACAAACAAATAAACTAAGAGAGAGTGTAGAGAGAACCCTTAAAGATTGATCTCTTTCCTTGAAGCCTGAATCCAAGTCTCCTAGTTGCCTTTGATTGAGTAGAGATGATTTGGATGATAGGGAGATGTGTTACTAGCTTAGAATACAAGTGTTGGGAGATATGGTGATGTTTTGGTTCGTTCCCATCCTTTTCTATTTATAGAGGATGGAAAAATAGGTCACTTAAGCTTGAAACCAGAAACTGTCGCGCGTAGAGTGCGGGTGGAGTGCGGGTGAATTACCCGTACTGTACCCGTACTATATGGGTTTTCTTCATCTTCAGTTCTCTGATCTGAGCAACAGTGCGGGTGGAGTGCGGTTGGATTACCCGCACTGTATTCGCATTGTACTCACACTCTGGTGTCAGCTGTAAATCCACTCCTCTGTCTTGAGCAACAGTGCGGGTGGAGTGCGGTTGGATTACCCGCACTTTACCCGCACTTTAGTGTCAGGTGCAAATCAGCTCCTTTGTCTTGAGCAATAGTGCGGGTGGAGTGCGGTTGGATGACCCGTACTTGACCCGCACTTTAGTGTCAGGTACAAATCAGCTCCTCTATCTTGAGCAATAGTGCGGGTGGAGTGCGGTTGGATGACCCGCACTTTACCCGCACTTTATCTTTCCTTCATGATTCAGGTCCTGGCTGTGGGAAGGAGTGCGGTTGGAGTGCGGTTCCGACCCGCACTTGACCCGCAATGTAGAGCTGCTTATGATCCTTTGTCTTTCCTTTTGCCCATTTTCTGCCGGAACCACTGCAATTAGCTTCTAACACCAGAATTACATCTATTGCCTACAATTAGCACAAATGAGCCTATTAGACATAAAATATATAGAAAATACACACAAGAACGAGACAAAAGAATAGGAATGAGGGCTGAAATATACAACAATTTAGGCACGATCAGTCGACCTATTGGAAGGTTTATTCTGAGTTTTCTGAGCTGGCTCAGATTTGGGGGCTTCTCTTTTCTGACGCTTCGCCGTTCTCATATCATCGTGTTCCATCTTGACTTTAAGTTGCTCGTCGATCTCGACCTGCTCAAGAGCCTGATCGTAGGCCTCCTGGTAAGTCTCAGGAGGTTTCTTAGCGAAGGAACGGAAAAGCTTTCCCACCCACAGGTTCCGCCTGAAATCGGTGAGAGTCTCTTTCTCGGTGAAAACTCCCATTTGTATGACTTCTTTGTGAAAATGTTCCATGTACGATCGAAGTGTCTCACTCTATTCCTGAATCACATATTGGAGGTGTATGGGATCCTTCAGACGAGGTTTAACCCCTTGGAACTGCGAGCAAAAATCTGTTGATAACTTTGTGAAAGAGTCCACGCTACCAGCAGGCAGCTTCCTGAACCAAGTTTTCGCGTAGTCGGTTAGGGTCGTTGGAAACATCCTACACATAGCTGCTCTGGTAGTGTTCTAGACCTCCATCTGTTGGACGAAACTCTCCAGGTGGCTTAGAGGGTCTTCTGTTCCGGAGAACTTATCTTCTGGCATTTTAAATTTTGGTGGGAGCTCTGCTTCCCGGATCCTCCTAGTGAAGGGAGCGTTCATCTCGCTCAATGGATCCTTTTTATTCTCTTTGTTCTTTCCTTTTCTTATCTGGTGGACTCTTTCTGTAGCTTTGCCAGCTGATCCCTCAGTCGTTTGTTCCCAGGTTTCTTTGAATTGACCCGGATTCTTCGCTGTCGAGTCCCTCTGATGAACTGGCGACCTCTATCCGACCCCCTTCATGGACATGATCCACTCGGGAAGTTTTTCGATTTTCTTCCTCTTCAGCCCGGGCATTTCTTCTCGATGCCGTTGGGCGAGGTACCTCTCGTTTCTCCCGGGTCAAAGCATATGCGGCAGACTTAACTCGTCTGGGCTGATATTGTGAAGGTCTTCTCGGAATTGGGGGCATGGGTCCTAGCCTATCCCGGATCGAAAGTTGGGGCCTAGCCTTGTCTCGAGCTGGCTCTGGAAGAGGAGGTCCCAGGCGGTCAAAAGCAGGCTGCCTAGCCCTGAACCTGTTCGATTCTCCCTGATCATTCGGGTTTGTTGGTTGGACTGTGATGCCTTCGGTGAGCAGGCGGATGCGGACGGTTTCCACGAAGGCTGCCGCTTGTTGGTCGAGCGTGGCCAGGCTTATTATAGGGTGGCCAAAAGCCAGCGCATTAGTTGTTTGGACCGGAGCTTGATTGCTATACCCAGACTTCTTCGCATTCCTTGGGGCCTTTCACATAGGCCTCACCGAAGGTTGTTCCGAAACTCCATGTTGTCCTTGGGAGGAGCAGGGCCTCATTGTTCCTGTAAAACAACGAAAATGCAAATGCAAATAGTTGACTTGATTAACTGGGTGTAGGGTTGCTTCCCACAGACGGCGCCAGAAAGTGATAGCAGAAATTTTGCTCAGGGCGAGAAATTACAGTTAACACCCTCGAGACCACTACCACGTAGGTGGTGGCCAAGATTGAACGTATGTATGACAGTGCCTAGTAAAATGACAAGGAATATTGGTACTATTAACCACCAAAAAGAATCAAAAATACTTTCTTTATTAATAGTGTGTGATATACAAATCTCTCTCAAATTGCTCTCAATTTTCTCTACGGTGTAGTCGGGTACTTGTCGTATGCCTGTCGAAAAGCAGTCTCCTATTTCTGAAGGCTGAAGTCTTTCTTTTATACATTGTCTTCATAGGTTAAACTAATTAATTCTCCCCTTGATTTTCTCCATCCCTTCTCTCCTTATCAGACGAGAATTTTACATTTAAATGTCATTGACTTTGAGTTAATTGCTGAGTTGAGAATATCTTGGTGGAGATCAATTTGTTTCCTGCTTGGACTCTATTACTTGTTCTGTACGTATGTAACGTCTTAAGATATGATCCAGTGTATCTTCAGGTTTTGTTAGCATGATCCCCTATAGGGGTCGTTGAATATGATGTATATTATGGTGAGGTACATCAGATAATGAGGTCGATCAGTGTCTTAGCCCCGATATTCAGGAGTTTAGTCTAGCCAGGAGCTAGGTCTGACCTCCCTTGATCTTTTGGAGCTAGGTGAGGCCTCCTACGGATCCCCTACTATGTCAGCGAGGTATAGGCGAGTTTCTGGAGAGGTTGCGAGGTAATCCCAACTTCGGGGGGATTTCCTAGTTTCAGGTTCGGTGATACGGACTCGATCTGACCGAGCCTGGCTCTACTCCGGGTGTTTCTGGAGCCCATCCTTATTTTTGTGGGGTGGTATCATAGCTCGGCTTCGGGTAATTTGGTCTCCTGGTGGATGACCTCGGGCATGGAGCCAGGTTTAGAGGGTGAAAAATTTCCCTTTGGTCCCTAGCCAAATTTGGCTATTAACAAAAGTGTTTAATAAGTTAGATTAATAGGGTCATTTATTGTAATTAGTATTAATACGATTAATAACCTAATAATAAATGAACCGAATAAAGTGTTAGAGTTTTAATAGTTAAAACTTGGTAAACACTTACATAATAATCTGACCTTAGTAAATAGTTTACAAAGACTTAGATTATTCACTAATAGATTAGATTTTTAATTGTTAAAAATCATTAATAATTTATTAATTAATTAGAATATATTTCTAATAATGAATTTGTTAATGCGCTCGATAACTTGATTAAAGTTAGCCATTTGGTCCTGTTGAGTCTAGGTGTATTTACAGAAAAAAGAAAACCCTGAGTTTTAAATAGTGAGTGGGAGAAGGATATATTACACATATATCCCGCGGTCTCCATCATTAGTTCAACACCGTGAGATCCGAGTGGGGCCTCGTGACGGCTTTGCTTTCGTCTTCTCTAAGTATTGTTTCCACAAAGATCAATACCAAGGTTGACTTCCTAACGGATAAGATTTCTAAGGGTATTTCAGGATTGACCGACCCTTAGGCGGCAATTCTCGAGTTAAGCTCGTGAGATCTGAAATGGTGGGTTACACTTACGTAGGTTTTGATTAAGTTTTGTTAATTAAAAACCTGACTGAATAAATATTGAATGATATGGAATAAGAGTTATTCTGGAATATCATTTGATTGAGAATGTCTCAATCCAACATGCAAAGACTTGACCGACCCTAAGGCATCACTTCTTTGTGGTATGTTGGATTGTCGTAGTATAGTAACTGTTTTTTTTTTTTGGTATTTCTAGTTCGTTAAATATGTTCATGCATCATGCTTAAATTTATGCCAAAGCACTCGCACTTGTTTTAATAAATGATTGAATGAATGTTTTATTATTTTTAGCAATTATGTCTTCTGCATTACTTCAAATTCTCGCAAACGACAAATTAATTGGTGATATCCACACTAAGTGGAAACTTTATATTAATGCAATATTGGTCACCAAAGACCTCAAGTTTGTGCTTACGGTAGGAATGTCCTCTGGTGCCTACTGCCAATGCCACACGAACTGTTCGTGCAGCATACCAGCGACATGTCTCATCTGATGAGAAGGCCCGAACATATCTGTTGGCTTCTATGACAGACGTGCTTGTCACAAAGCATGAAGCAGTGACTTCAGCATTCGAAATCAGGGATTCATTGCAAGCTATGTTCGGGCAGCCCTCTGAGCAAAAGCGACATGAAGCTGTTCATTCCATATGCTCGCTCGTATGAAGGAAGGTACATTTGTTCGGGAACATGTCCTGTGCATTATGTCCTACTTCAACACAGTAGAAGTCAATGGCGGGGCCATTGACGAACCCAGTCAAGAGAGCATCATACTGACGACTCTTCCGAAGAGTTTCATCCAGTTCAAGAGCAACTACAGGATGAATAAGTTAAAGTTCAGTCTCACACAATTGCTCAATGAGCTCGCTACTTTTGAGTCCTTGACTAAGGACAACAAAAGTAAGACCCGTGAGGCAAATGTTGCTGAACCATCTTCCTCCAATAATAAGAAAAGGAAGAGGTCTACTGGGAAGGCGAAGGGTAAGCCAAAACCCAAGAAAGTCCAGAGCAAAAAGAATGGCACCTCCACCGACCAGAGCAAGGGAAAATGTTTCCATTGCGACAAGGTCGGGCACTGGAAGATGAACTTTCCTCAGTACCGGGAGGAGGTAGCCAAGAAGAAAAAGAGGAAAGGTAAATATGATTTACTTGTTCTTGAATCTTGTTTAGTGGAAGATGATTCTTCACCCTAGATGATTGATTCGGGGGCCACTAACCATGTTTGTTCATCTTTGCAGTGGACTGATTCTTGGACGCAGCTAGAGGAGGGAGCCTTCTCAATACGTGTGGGGTCGGGGGATGTCGTGTTGGCCAAAGCAGTGGGAGCAATAAGATTGCAATTTTGTAATAATAATAGTTTTGTTTATTGAACAATGTTTTTTATATTCCTGGATTTACACAGAATTTGATTTCCGTTTCTAAATTATTGGAACAATCGTATTCTGTTTCTTTTAATAATAAGTCTGTTATTATTGGAAAGAATGATCTGAATATTTGTTCAAGAATTAATGAAAACAATTTGTATGTGTTAAGACCGTTAATACATACTACACTGCTTAACACCGAAATGTTTATGGTTGAAAAACCAAAAACTAAACGACATAAGATTTCTCCAGATAATGACACGTATCTCTGGCATCTAAGGCTTGGTCATATCAGCCTTGACTAGATAGACAAACTAGTAAAAAGCGGACCTTTAAGTGAGTTAGAGGTTGGCACCTTACCTGTCTGCAAATCCTGTATAGAAGGTAAGATGACTAAGAGACCTTTTACTGGAAAAGGGCTTAGAGCTATAGAGCCACTAGAACTCATAAATACAGACGTCTATGGACCGATGAATGTTAGAGCTAGGGATGGCTATGAGTATTATGTCACCTTTATAGATGACTACTCAAGATATGGATATGTTTACCTGATGCAACGAAAGTCAGAAATATTTGAAAAGTTCAAAGAATTTCGAGCTGAAGTTGAGAATCAATTAGGTAGAACTATCTAGTCACTACGATCAGATCATGGAGGTAATACCTTGACCAAGAGTTTGAAGACTTCATGGTCGAGCATGAGATAGTTTCCCAACTCACAGCTCTCGGTACACCTCAGTAAAATGGCGTAGCGGAGAGGAGAGATAGAACCCTGATGGAAATGGTCAGATCTATGATTAGTTTCTCATCATTACCAAATTCCTTCTGGGGATATGCGTTACAAATAGTGGCATACATTTTAAATGTAGTTCCATCCAAATCTGTTCCTAAGACTCCTCTAGAGTTATGGAATGGTCGTAAAGCTAGTTTGCAACATTTTCGCGTATGGGGGTATCTAGCACACGTGCTGAAGAATAGAAGTAGAAAGCTAGACTCCAAGTTTGTGGTCTGCCTGTTTGTAGGATACTTTAAGGAGATTAGAGGTGGACACTTCTATAGTCCCGAAGATAACAAAGTATTTGTATCGACAAATGAAACATTTCTTGAGGACAATTATATTAGTGACCATAAACCTTGTTCTAAGATTGTATTGAATGAGTTGGAGCCTGGTGAGACTAGTGATTCATTAATAAGAGTTGTTGATCCACAATCATCTGAGAGTCAGATGGTTCCTAATCAGCATACACTATCATCTAGACGTAGTGGGAGGGTTGTAAGAAA
The DNA here is from genome assembly GCA_033220585.1 of Dipteronia sinensis. Taxonomy (NCBI): domain Eukaryota; kingdom Viridiplantae; phylum Streptophyta; class Magnoliopsida; order Sapindales; family Sapindaceae; genus Dipteronia; species Dipteronia sinensis. The sequence continues at coordinate 36,421 of JANJYJ010000967.1, forward strand.
ACCTGAACGCTATTTAGGCATAGGTCAGGGACAAGGTGTTATCTCTACTGATAGTGTGGATGATCTATTGACATTTAAGAATGCAATGGAAGATCCCGGTAAGGAGGAATGGCTTGAATCCATGAATCTCGAGATCAAGTCTATGAACTCCAACTCAGTCTGGGATCTTGTAAACTTACCAGATAGGGTAAAAACCATAGGATGTAACTGGATCTACAAGAGAAAGAGAGGAGTAGACGGGAAGGTAGAGATCTTCAAAGCAAGGCTTGTGGTTAAGGGTTATACCTAGAAAGAGGGGGTCGATTATGAAGAGACCTTCTCGCCAGTAGCCATGTTTAAGTCTATTCGGATTCTCTTATCCATTACTGCCTATTTCGATTATGAAATCTGGCAAATGGACGTCAAGACTGCATTCTTGAATGGCAATCTTGACAAGAGCATCTATATGATGCAACCAGACGGATTCGTGTCTCCAGATAAAGAGCAAAAAGTTTGCAAGTTGTAAAGGTCCATTTATGGACTTAAGCAAGCATCTAGATTTTGGAACATCAGGTTTAATGATTTGATCAAAACCTATGGCTCTGAGCAGAACGTCGATGAGCCTTGTGTCTACAAGCGCATCATTGATAAAAAGGTAGTTTTCTTGGTCTTATACGTGGACGACATCTTACTCATTGGGAATGATGTGGGAATGTTTTCTGATGTAAAATACTGGCTGGCTAGCCAATTCCAAATGAAAGAATTGGGAAAGGCGAGTTATATTATAGGGATCTAACTTCTAAAGGATCGTAAGAACAAACTCATAACACTGTCTCATGCATTGTATATCGACAAGATTCTTGTGCGATTTTCGATGCAGAACTCCAAGAAAAGTATTTACCTTCTAAGCATGGAGTTCACTTGTCTAAGGAACAATGTCCTAAGACACCTTAAGAACTTGAGGATATGAGACGTGTACCCTATGCATCAGCAGTAGGTAGTCTCATGTATGCTATGTTATGCACGAGACCGGACGTCTGATATACAGTGGGAATAGTCAGTAGATACCAGTCTAACCTAGGATTGGATCATTGGGTTGCTGTCAAGACTATTCTCAAGTATCTTCGGAGAATGAGAAATTATATGCTAGTGTATTGCGGATAGGATTTGATCCCTTTAGGATACACAAATTCAGATTTTCAGTCCGACAAGGATTATAGAAAATCCATGTCTGGATCAGTATTCACCCTAGGTGGTGGAGCCATAGTGAGGAGAAGTATAAAGCAATCTTGCATTACTGACTCCACCATGGAAGCCGAATATGTAGCCGCTTGTGAAGCTGCTAAAGAGGCTGTTTGGCTCCGCAAGTTCTTGAGTGATTTGGAAGCTATTCCAGATCTGGATAAACCTATCACACTTTATTGTGATAATAGTGATGCTGTAGCTAATTCCAAAGAACCAAGAAGCCACAAGAGAGGGAAGCATATAGAGAGAAAGTATCATCTTATTAGAGAGATAGTGCAGAGAGGAGATGTGATCGTCACCAAGATAGCCTCATAAGACAATCATGCTGATCCATTTACAAAGACCTTACCGGCTAAAGTGTTTTCGGGTCACCTAGATGGTCTAGGGTTACGAAACATGACTCACATGCTTTAGTGCAAGTGGGAGATTGTTGGGGTTTATGCCCTAAAGATGTAATTTGTAAATGGATTTATGAAATAAATAAAAAGAAAAGTTCAATTCATTCTTGTTGTGTGGTTTATTTTATAACTTGTGAATGTATTAACATCCTAAATTGCCGGATGTAATCTCGAACTGTGTATATGAGTGTCATATACGGATGGATACAATAAGAGACGTGCAATCTAAAGAGTCCATAGATAGCAAATAAAGCTGGGTACTCTATTTGTGGTTAATCTATAGCTGCGGTTCATTCCGTAATATACGGTGATTCTATCCTGAATCATTCATATGAGATATGGGAATGGAGGCCCTCGTATGATGTGATCATATAAGGACTGGGCCATGATCTATATGAATCTCACACCAAGATCCTTTTACTGATGAGATTCATACATATCAACTAATGATGGCTATAGGTGGGTGATCTTAACCCTGAGTATCTTATCGACTCCGTCAAGTTAGTTCGTGGTCTTTGATATACAATGGGTGAGGTCAGATGCAGTTCCTGATCAATATACTCCGTATGTTGGGATTGCGGTTTGGCTTGCTGTTGGGAAGGTATGTACACAATAGTGGAATCCACTCCTTCTTGTGAGAAGTAGATGGTAGTTCCCCTAAGGGTTGATTCGGGGCTTGGACAATATGATCGCTCTCCTAATTCCGTATGGAAATAGGATTTATTGTCCACTAGAGAATCAACGGTACTTAAAGGATATATGTAATTAGAGGGGTATAACGGACATTATGACCCAGCACTAATTATGAACTACTGCGAAGGATCACACCATGTGGAATAGATATATCGATGGACACCGAGTTGTATCGGTCTGTGTAAAAGCGTCTGCAGTTGAGAGAGTGCAGCTTCGGGTTTTTAGTTGAAAAACACCAGAGTTAATAATCAAGGAATATTAATTAAAGAGTTTAATTAATGATTCTGATGATTATTAGAGCTCAAAATACTGTGGGTCCATTAGGTCCCCTTGCTAGCCCGATCGATTTAGGTAACAAGGGTCACAGTTAATTAATTGGATTGTCCAATTAATTGTGTTATGAAAGTGACACGTATTTATTCGGGAATTAATTGAATAATGAGATTATTTTATTAATGAATAATTGTGATTAAATAAATTAAATAATAAGATTATTTAATTATGTTATTAATCACTAAATGAAGGGTATTAGTTGATATTTGATTTTAAATAGAATAAGATAATATGATTATTTTATTAAATTAAATATTTGAAATTGAATTTAAATTGTTTAAATTCAAAATAAATATTTAATTATCTTTTAAAATAAAATATATGAGATATCATTTAAAAAAATTTAGTTTTAAAATTGAAAGATATCAATTAAGAGTTTTAGTTATAATAATATATATATATGATATATATTTTAATAACAAAAAGATAGCATTGATCACTAATTCAATTTGTATGTGATACAAATTGGGTGTGCGTGAATCAAGTGTTTCAAAAAAGTCAAAAAGAGGATTTGCTGTGCATTTTCATGAGTGAGAAAAAAAATGGCAATTAAATTGCTGTGCATGAGTATGCGTGAGAGATTAAAAACAAAAGAAAAAAAAAATATATAATATTTTTATTATATTTTTCTTTTGAAGAACAAGAGTTGTTCAATGAATTTTTCTCTTGGAAGAAATAGTTTCTTCTTCTTTTCTCTATATCCTCCTAAGTTCCTGAGTACATGACGCGCCTACACGCAGTTACCAGATTCAGGATATAGTGAGGAAGATCGGTGGTACAGACCAGGAGCATATCATAAAGTGAAGGAGCCTCCAAACGTTGGTAAGGTTCTAAATATATATTTTTTAATATATTGATTTCAATTTCCTTTGTTTACATATTGTATGTATTAGTTCCGGAAAAATAATTATGATCTTAAGTTCACTGGTTTCAGTTTATGTATAAATTTTTTTAAATCTATTTCTGCTGCATTACCAGTGAACGGGGTTCCAACAACCTGGATAGGCTGTGAAAGATCACATGATGAAGGTCATATCACATCTCAACATTCCTGAACACAATGGTGTTGAGTTAGATGGTGAGACGAAAATTGATATGATTATCAACTCACTATCAGATTCCTTTGATCAGTTCATGTTGGACTACACCTTGAACAGTAAGGAATACACCTTGTAAGGCCTGATGCAAGATGTTCAAAGCGCTGAGAAGATCCTTGTGAAAGGCAAAGGTCAAGAGATTCATATGATTTGGTAAAGTTGCTACTATTAAGACCCGTAAGAAGGTCAAGAAACAACAGAGGAAAAGTAACTTTGGCCTATGAATAAGGGGTTCCAGGAAAGGAAATGCTGAATGATAATGACTTGAAATTGCGTTTAGGCAACAGAATGTTGGTGTCTGCCTGTGTAGTGGGAGATATTAGAATTAATTTAGATTCTAGTAGGCATTTATGTACCTCAATTCAAGAGGAATTTAATTTCAGTTTCTCGTTTAAATAAAATTGGATATTCGGTTACTTTTAATAAAAATTTAATTATTAGTAAGAATGACAAATTTGTTTGCAAAGGTACATTGGAAAACAGCTTATTCTATTTGCATAGAAATGTCTCTCTCTTGTTAGACACGGAATCAACGGAACCTAATCATAAAAGAATAAAATTATCAAAAGATGAAAGTTACCTATGGCATTTGCGCCTAGGTCATATTAATCTTGCTTGGATTAAAATATTGGTTAGTAATGGATCTTTAAGTGACTTAAAGGTTGATGATCTACCAACTTGTGAATCTTGTCTGAAAGGTAAGATGACCAAAAGGTTATTCATGACCAAAGGCACAAGAGCCACTGAATGTTTAGGATTAATACACACTAATGTGTATTGTCCTATGAACATTCAAGCTAAAGGTGGATATGAGTACTTCATTACTTTCATGGATGATTACTCAAGATTTGGCTATGTGTATCTCATGAGACATAAGTTAGATGCTTTTGACATGTTCAAAGTATTTAAAGCTGAAGTAGAAAATAAGCTAGAGAAACACATAAAAATCTTGAGATCTGATCGTGGTGGAGAATATCTATTTGGTGAGTTTCACCAATATCTTATTGATAATGGGATTATTTCTCAGCTTTCTACTCCAGGTACACCTCAACAAAATGAGGTGGTAGAAAGGAGAAATAGGACTCTTTTGGAGATGATTTGGTCTATGTTAAGTTATTCAATGCTTCATATTTCTTTTTGAGGATATGCTTTACAAACTGCTATATACATTCTAAACAATGTACCATCCAAGCCGGTTTCTCAAACATTGCATGAGTTGTGGATTGGGCAAAAGCCTAGTTTACAACACTTAAGGATATTTGGATGTCCTGCACACGTGTTAAAAGGAAAGACAGAAAAGATGAAGTCTCGTTCATAAACAAGCATATTTGTGAGGTATCCAAAAGGAACTAAAGGATATTATTTCTATAGTCCTTCAGATCTTAAAGTATTTGTTTTGACAAATGCTTAATTTCTGGAAAATGACTATATGAATAATTTTGTGCCTAAGAGTAGAATTGTCCTGAGTGAGATTTCAGGAGATAAAATTCCACAAGAGGTTTCACAACCTAGCCAAATTGTAAGTTCCGCACAATCACAAGATCAACAACCTACCATTCCTCATCGTAGTGGGAGGGTAAGTAGACAACCTGAGAGATACATCGGTCTAGGAGAATCAACAGAGAATATCCCAAAGAACGATGCTCCCTATACGTACAATGAAGCTACGGGGGATGTTTATTGTCGCCATTGGCAAAAGGCAATGCAATATGAAATTGAGTCTATGTACTCAAACAAAGTCTGGTCTCTTGTAGACTTGCCTAAAGAGATAAAACTCATTGGGTGCAAGTGGGTACACAAGAGGAAAAGAGGTATGGATGGTAAGGTGGAAACCTTTAAAGCTAGATTAGTAGCTAAAGGTTACATACAGAAGGAAGGTATCGATTACTAGGTAACCGTATCTCCTGTAGCCATGCTTAAATCCATAAGGATACTCTTATCCTTTGTAACATCTCTAGACTTAGAGATTTGGCAAATGGACGTCAAGACAGCTTTCCTTAATGGAAGTCTTGACGAAAGCATCTATATGATGCAACCAAAAGGATTCATTGAAAACGGCCAAAAGCAAAAGGGTATGCAAGTTACAAAGATCCATAATGGACTTGAGCAAGCATCCAGATCCTGGAACATAAGGTTCGATCAAGCTATGAAAAGTTTTGGATTTATTCAAAACCTTGACGAACCCTGTGTATACAAAATGATTCAAGGCGACAAGTTGGTTTTCTTAATTCTTTACGTTGATGATATACTATTTATTGGAAACGATGTAGGTGTATTGACATCAATAAAAAAATCGTTAGCAAAACAATTTGATATGAAGGACTTAGGAGAAGCAAGTTATATTCTTGTTGTCCAAGTAATAAGGGATAGAAAGAATAGAACGATTGCATTATCCCAAGCTTCATACATAGGTAGAATCTTGTTTAGGTTCTCCATGCCAGATTCCAAGAAAGGTATGTCACCTTTCAGACATGGAATCAAACTTTCTAAGGAACAAGTTCCTAAGAATGAGCATGAAGAGCAATTCATGAGTAGGGCTCCATATGCCTTGGCAGTTGGAGGTCTCATATATGCAACGCTCTACACTAGACCAAATATTTGTTTTGTTATTGGCATAGTTAGCAGGTTTAAATCGAAACTCGGTCCTAATCACTGGACAGCAGTCAAGCATATTTTCAAGTATCTCAAGAGAACGAGAGATCATATGCTTGTATGCTCTGGATGGGATTTAATTTTTGTTGGGTATACAGATTCTGATTTCCAGTCGAATTCTGACTCTAGGAGATCCACATCAGAATCTGTGTTTACTCTTGGAAGAGGGTCAGTCATATGGAGGAGTATCAAGCAATCCTGTATTGCTGATTCCACCATGGAAGCTGAGTATGTTGATGCATGCGAAGCTGCTAAAGATGCTGTCTGGCTCCGCCAATTCTTGATTGACTTAAAAGTGGTTCCTAATGTGAATAAGCAGATCACTATCTACTGTGACAATAGTGGAACATTGGCTAATTCAAGAGAACCAAGAAGTCATAAGAGAGGGAAACACACTGAAAGGAAGTATCACCTTCAGAGGGAAGTTGTGCGTAGGGGTGATGTTACCATTACCAAGATTGCGTCAGTAGAAAGTCTAGCGAATCCCTTTACAAAGGCTCTACCACAAAAGAGTTTTGATGGGCACTTACAAAACATGTGAATGAGAGATATGACACACTAGCTATAGCATAATTGAGAGATTGTTAGGATTATGCTCAATAGTAAGAGTGTAGTAATGTATTTGACAATTTTTTTCATATTAATAAAGTGATTTCTAGTTAAACAAATCTTATAGCATTTATAGTTTAATTATTGTAATTGTCAAAAGTAAATAATCATAAGGTCAAAAGACTATGAGAAATGAAGAATTGTTCGTACATCTGAATATGTATGAGGTAGACACAATTATTTAGTTAGCCTTGAACAATATTCACAACTTAAGATAAAGGTTGGGCACATTTACCTTGTTAAAGTTGTAGATTCTTTGCTAGCATTTGAGTAGGATCACTGTGTTATGATGAGTCTAAAATCATCAAAGTGTAGTGTCTTTAGGAAAAAGAATCTAGTGCACTAGGTGCTTTGAATAGAATCACTTTGAAATACTTTATCCAGAACCGTCAGTGGATAAAAGTTTTCACTTGAGGACAATCGGAGAGTCTATCTCAATCCTGAGATAAATGATGGACTTATGGTTACAAGTGTTATCATTTGAGCTATCAATGAGTACAATTATATAGCATAGTCAATCCTCGATAGTTTGGTGGTACTCATTTGTTAATCGATAGAGGAATTCATTTATAGATATGGACATTGTGGCTCCATTTATTAAATGTAAGTAGAATATCATCATATGGATATTTTGAGGTATTGGATCTTAAATCTTAAGGTTAAGTTTTCAACAGTGTCTATTGAAACATGGCTTCTGGACAAGTCAAAATATCCAAGTTCAAAATGTTGTCATATGAGTAAATAATATGGTAACTAGGAGAGCTATAGGCGGTCTATGAGCTCTTGGCCATTACTGGTATTTTCACGAGGATACACTATCTCCAATAAGGTTGTCTAGGGTACAAATGAGAAATATTAACTTATTCTATCTTTATTTAAGAGTTCAATTTTAGCTCTTTAGTGGAATGAGCTAAAATTAATAGATTGAACCTAAGCGAATCATTTGTTGATTGTGATTAGGTTATGTCTATTGAAGCTTAAATTTAGATAACCCGCCAAGATCCCCAATCCGCACGAACTTGCATGGACCACTTGATATATTCTACCAGACCAATTTATGGGTCCATCTAGAATTGTTTTTGGATTTCGGAATCCAAAAGTTTTGGAGAGGTGTGGTCATATGTGATCAAGACACGTGGTAACTCTTCAAATACCTGGAATGGACTGCCATGGATGTAGAAATCCTTGGGTGCCCTAAGGGGGTGCATTTAACATTCCGTTAATACATTAAGAATATAATTTGCAAATTTTAAATAAATGGGCTGTTAAATTATATTAATGTATTAATTTAAGTCATGTGGACTTGTTTCTTTTAAAGTAAGAATGGGTCTAGTTCATATGTGGACTTTTTTATTACAGTCCAATGGATTTAATAAAATGAAAAAAACAATATATATTGCCCATATCTATATATATACTTGGGCGGCAAGGCTAATAATATTAGCTTAATATATTGTTTTATTTTATTATTTAATCAAATAGAAATTAATTAATTAACTATTTGATTAAAAAGTCAAAATCTTTTTCTAACTACGAGAAGGATTCCTAGTGTCATACTATTATAAGTAGTTTACTAGGAGAATGACTCTTAGTGTCATAACTATTGATAGTACTATTCTAGGAGAAGGACTCTTAGTTTCATACTATTGTTAGTAGTATGTCAAGTATCAAATATTTTATTTGATAAGTAGATAAATTAAAACGATTTTTTATTTATCTAGTCAAATTAGGAAGTATTTGATATCTATCAAACTCTAATTGATAATCAATTAGGAAGTTATTGATAAAGTCACAATTTTTAATTTATATTCAATAATTTATTATTGGATAAATATACTCATGAGTTGGAGTAGGTTTGAACTACTAAGTTGTTAAGGTTTTGGTGAAATCAAATCCTCCACATTGTAGGAGAATTTAGGCCACCCTATATATATGATATAATTCGTTTTTGGGAGGTGTTCAAGAAAAAAAAGTTCCTTTTTTTTAGAGAAAGAATTTTTATTCTCTTGCTATTGCATAAAAAAAAACTTCCAACTCAAGAAAGGGGTGTAGAATTCGGCCAAAGAGAAGAAAATAAGGAGCGTTTTATTTTTTATGGTGCACTAGAAGCTTTTACATCGAAAGGCTTTATGCACAAGATCGAATTAAGGTTCACACAAGTTCTTGATTAAAAAGATTAAGAATTCACAAGTGACCAAACGTTCTTTATTTTATCTAGGAGGATTATTGTGACTAACAAAAGAAAAAGGTTTGTTTTTTCATCCTCAGGTTTACAATTCAAAGAAAGGGAGCCCACACTCCTAGGTGATTCACGTTCATGATTGGATTGGAAGATCTTACGGATTCAATTCGAAGCAAGCAGATTAAATTCGACGCAATATCAATCGTCACGTGAAAAAGGTATGATACTTTTATTATATGTTAATTAATCAAGGGTTAAGGTTCTTTCTTTAAAGGAAAACTTTCGAAATATACCAATCAAGTTTTTCGCTTCCGCCGCGTGTTTTTCCTTACATCGTGGTGGTGGTGGATGTGATTACAAGGAAAATATCTTTCATGGCCACAACTGGTATGGTGGTGGATGTGGTTACAAGGAAAATATCTTTCAGCTGTAGTGGAAAGGCTATGGGATTTTATGTCCATTGACTGAAAGAAAGAGAAGAGGAAGGTTGTGATGTAAGCGTTTTTGTCGTTAGAAAATGCCCGTCAAAGATATTTATAAGAGACCTTAGCTATATGCTTGAAACTGCTCTAAACAAGTATATCGATAAGCTAGGGTATCATCCACAGGGAAAGGGAAACCAAATGGCTAAAACTAGTTTACTAGAATTAAACTAAAACTAAGCATGTAAAGGTAAAGATGGTTGTTTTGAAAGTTAATAACTACAGTGCAACTACAATTAGGCAAGTGATTGCGCCAAAATTGTTATATATTTTGGCCCTCATATCCTTATCCTTTGTCTCATTCTTGGGTGTTTTTATGGCTTTTTTGTTGAAATTGCAGGCATTAGGTGAAAAATCAAGAAGCGTGATAAAAAAGAGACATGTGGGGCAAAAGAGGTGTATTGAAGGCCATAGTGAACTGGTATGATACCAGTGCACTACATGTGCACCAGAAGATGGATTTTGGGAAGGTCATAGTCCACGAGTACTGCACGGGTACCCACATGTGCACTACCAGTGCAATTGCACCATATCAGAAAGAAAGATGACATAGCACGGGGTATAGTATAGGTGACCTACCCGTACACAACTCGTGCAATTCACCAAACCAAGAAGGAGATCCTCGGGCAAGAGCCAACTACATGGGTACTGCATGGGTACCTTACCCGTGCACTACGTGCATCAGGTGTAGCCACGTCATTTGTTTCAGACTTATTTCGTGGAAACTATATATAGAATCATTGATCAAGCCAAAAATGTCATACATTTTGGCCCTCATTTCCTTATTCTTAGTCCCATTTTCAGGCAGTTTCATGTGTCTAATGGCTCATTTTGTAGTGATTACAGGCATTAAATGGATTTCAGAAGCTGGAGGTAGAAACCGAGACTTTTGGGCGAAAAATGTGTCAAAGTTCAGTGAAAAAGTGCCTACAAGCATAGTGCACGGGTCCTTTACCCATGCACCGGGTGAAGAACTGATTAAAGAGCCTGTGTGCGGGTACTTGCGCGGGTAACTGCGCCTGTAGCATATCAACGCACTACCCGTGCACATGCCCAGACTAGAACGCAAGAAAAGTGTTAAAAAGGGACTGCGCGGGTAACTACGCGGGTCCTTACCCGCACACTTGTACCCATGCACTATCTGTTCCAGCTATGCAAAAGTCTCGTTTCCAGCCATTTTAAGAAGGGCAAAGTCAACCTTTCAAGCCCAGATCGTACCCTAGCCTCCCAAGCATATAAATACACCATTTTCCTCATTAAAAACTCTCTTCTTCTCTCTTCCTATCTATCTATCTCATTTTTCTAACCATCCTACTCTTCTATAATCCCAAACCACTAATTTAGATTTAGGAATCTTACCCATCTATCTACTCAAGGACATATGGGAGATTGGATTCAAGCTTCAAGAAGGAGGAGTTCTACATAGGTCTTCTCTATCCCTTTTCTCCTATTTATTTTCATGTATTTGTCATGAGTAGTTAAATATCCCACTAAGCGATTGATGTGAAATGCTTTTGGATGTTGGGCTTTGTAATGAACTTTATATTTTCTATCAATCTATCTAATATGTTCTATTCATTGTTTGTAATTGCTTTCAAGAATGATTTGTTTTGGATTGTACATGACTCTCTGAAAATACAGCTCTTTGCGTGTGTCTACAACCTAGAGGGGGGGGGGGGGTGAATGGGTTGTTAATCGATTATTACCAACTTTTTCGATTAGTCAATATTAAACATATAACCCAATTAAACAAACATACAAAATCAAGTGTAAAGTGCGGAATAATAAATAACACTTGATTTTTACGTGGAAACCCTTCAACAAGGGAAAAACCACGGGCTATCCTTCTAGCCACAGACGATCACATAAATCCACTATATGAATAAAAGATTACACCCTCAAGTGATACTCGGACTCTCACTCTAGATAACCTCAGGCTTTGGACACTACCACTCGCCACTCTTGGTTCAATCCCTAGTGATATCCCCTGATACACTACTCTTAGCGTGAGCACCTCCTACTCTACCCGCAAACCTTTTACAATGGATTCCCTTGACCGATGCTTGCCAACCACAACTTGGTTGCAAGACTTCAATGCTTGTGCAACTTCACCACGAAGCCACAAGACTTTGACTCAATGAAGAGAATTATGTGTCTATGTGATCATGTAAATGATGCTCAATGCAAATTATGCTAGACAACACAAATTGCTCAACTAGGAGTTTGTAGAAACAAATCCAAGTTGTCAAATGTCTAAATGCAAGGCATAAAGACTTAGCTAGATGTTATCAATAACAACCAATCCTAGCTATCACAAACAATCACAATGAATCAACAAATATGCTCACAATGTATTCAACATAAACTTAGCATATATTTATGTGATTGAGACAAGACATTTAATCATTCACTAAATGCAAGTCTTAGACAAAAAGTATATCACAAACAAACTCAATTAGTTGTGTAGAGATTTTCCAACAACTTAATTGTCAACAAACAACCTTGAATATTCAAGAGAGCTTAACTAGATTGATAAACACAAATCTATCAATCTAATTATCAATTAATCTCTTAAGAATAATCAAGTCTTAGCTATTTAGGAAAACAACACCTAATCATGCAAGCTATCAAAATAAAAACCCAATCATGTTATCAATCAACACAATAATGCAATCAAAAATGATTTCTACAAATCCTATGCATTAAAAACGAACTTTTGGACTTAAAGAACAATAATAACAGATTAAAGGTTTGTTCTTACTTAACAAGTCATGAATGATGAAGACACATGTATGATTGATGCTTTGGATGCATGGGTTTTGGGTTTGGAGAGTTAAAGAAGCTTGATTGAAGCTTTCTCTCTCTAAAATCTCTCTCTCTCTCTAGGGTTTGTTCTTGAGAGTCATTTTATGAAGAATATGAGATAAGGATGTATTTATAGGTGCCAAGTGAAGCCACGTCATTTTGGACAAGGAAGGATTGATTTCCAGCGACCAAAAGCGACCTTAGGGCGACCTGACTCAAGTCGCTTCAAGGTCGCTATGCTCTCGGGTAAAAAACCTAACAGCACTCCAGCTCCAGAAACAAGCGACCCAAAACATGACCAAATGACATCAAAACCTTTCGTATGATATACCATTGGAAAGGTATGGAAGTAAACTTTCTACTACAATTTACAGAATGAGCTTTTGATGTCTGTAGAAAGAGTTATGGTCATTTAAGTGACCAAAGGTCAAAACCGGATAACAACAGAGATGCTATGTTTCAGTGGTCTCTTTGGAGACTTCAAAACCAACCCAAACTGTCATAAAATATTACGAATAATATACCGTTTATAAAGGTATGGAAGTCTACTTTCTACTCTAATTAACAAAACAAGATTTGGATAAACGTAGAAAGGTTTATGGTCAAAAGAGTGACCAAAGGTCTGAATGGGTCAATAACAAAAATCCCCACAATCATGGTATAAAACCATGTAACCAAATAACAATCCAAGAGAGCACAAATGGAGCCTCTCTATGGTCACAAATCGCGCTAAGACTCAAGCACACCAACGTGCAAGCACAGACACAACACAAGCACACCATCGTGCGAGTGAGGACGTTTCCGAACACACACGGAAAACGTAAAACAAAAACAACCACACGTAAGGACAAATAAAGACGTGCTCGTGTGAGTTGTAAAAAGGATGCACACATATAAACAATAAAGAGCACAAATGCAAGATGAACAATGCATGCATGAAGTGTGTGTGTGCACCTAAACTCTTCAAGAGATAAAGTCAAGTGAGTATACCTTTTGCTCTTGAAGTCATGGAGATGCTTGGAAGCTTGCCAACAAGGACCTAAGCTACCCATTACACAATCATCCCCAATGTGGTATGTCATGAACTAAGCCAATCACAAATTAAAGGTTCTTACACTCTCCTTGCAAGTTGTTTTATAATTTGTGTGAGTAGAGAATTAAGTATACATGATGCTTGGCTCTCTTAAGCTCATTTGAATAGAAGGATTGAACAAGAGTACATGACTTGAGTAAAATCCGGACATATTAATCTCACATGTATCTAATCTTAAATGGGTAACCAAAACTATACATCCTATGATTGGTTTCTTGTGATGGATTAAGCATCAACACTGTACATCCTAGGTTGGTGAATTTAACAAAAGAGGTTAGTCCCCTATTTGATAGATATTCATTCATTGCACAACCATTGGTGGGTGGCCAATACTATACATGATAGATTGGACACTCATAAATGGTAGATAACCAATCCTATACATCCAAGGGTGGTTACATTAGACAAATGTTCATTCATGTGAGTTCTTATATTGCCCGTTATTCACTTGTTCGATCCATTAAGACCTTAGTTCTCATGAATATCATTCTAACCTAATTGCATTTAGTCTAGATTAACTAAACTGCATTTTATTTTTAACCTTTCCAAAAAAACTATGACATTTTACTTTTATGCATTTTTAGTATTATTAATACTAATCTAATCATCACAATCCCTAATCCCTGATGAACGATACCCCTACTTGCCATTACACTTGTTTTGTAACATTTTGAGGTATTTGAGGTTTTATAACTATTTTTTGATGGATCTTTTCTAATGACAAAAATGCACTCGTCAAAATGGCGCCGCTACCGGGGATTGGCAAGCGTAATAGTGCTTATATTAGTTTTAATATTACTTGTTTCTTAGTTAGTGTTTTTAGTTTTTTTTGTTCCTTTTTACTTCTTTTGGTATTTTTGTTTTGATTTTTCAGGTTTCAAGACTCTATGGGATTCTTCATGCTAGATTCAAGGCCAAGCTACCGACCTATGAGCAGATCATTCGAAGATGAGATGAGAGAGCTCATGCGGGATGGGTGTTGTATCAACAAGGAAATTACAGCATCTCATAAGGTTGCCGAGCAGAATTTCAACACATATGTGCTACCTAACTGGCCCGAACAAGGAATAGAGTTCGGTTTTGAAGGAAATTTCAACACCTCCTAGATGGCTCCAAGTCAAGACTACAAGAACATCTCATACCTACCAAGGGATGAACCACAAAGGACCCTTAAGGAAGACAATAGCAAAATGTCGGTAGAGATGTGTAAGGAGATGATGGATGATGGATGTCGAAAAAGAATTAATGACATTAATGAAGTTGTTGAAGAATGAAAAGGATGCATTTCCATTGAAAATAAAAGAAGTCACCCGAGAAAAAGAAGATATGAGGGAAAATTTTGAAAAGAAAGTGCAACTTTTGAAGAAGGAGCTAGAAGGCAAGGAAGCCTTAGATGTGTCAAAGATAGAGAAGCTCCGGGAGCTAAACAAAAAGCTTAAACTTGAGGTGAAATTTCTTAGAATGGAAAATGGTACTCTCAAGAAGAAGAATGAAGAAGTCTTCGACTAGAACAAGGAGTTCCAAGAGCAACTCGAGAGACTTAAATTTGAAAAGGATAAAGTATTAGAGGCATTAAAAGAATTAGCAAGGCATTCATAAGAATTTGAAGAAGAGAAAGCTCATAAATCAAGGACCATGCAATTGGAGATCGAGCTAAAAGCCAATGCTTTTGAGGAAGTTAAAGAATTTCTCAGCATGAAAGAGGAGGCCCTCAAGATAGCAAAAGTGAAAGAGTGTGACTTTATAGTTCAACTAGACAAGGTGGAGAAGGAGGTCAAGGCATTACAAGCGAAGCAAATCCAGCGGCCTCAAAGTCACTCATCAAAAGGGAGTCCTTCTAACTTAAATTCTATTTGCTATATTTATTCAACAAGAGAGCATATAAGAGCTAGAAATCACAAGTTTAATAAACATAGAAAGATTAGAAATCCTAGGAATATGAGGAGTCAACTTAGGATATAGAAAGTATAGGTGAGGAAGGATTTAATTAACCAAGTGAGAATCAAGGGACATGAAATGATAGTGAAGCCATCTACACTTGTTTAGGTTGTGAAAAAGCATGAATTTCCAATTCAGTCAAACCACCCTTAGAGGATCCTATCCCTAGACTAGAGCATCCAATTGAAATTTTTTGATGCAAATGTAGATTGCACATTTGATTCTCTCTTTTTAATCTCATTTTTGCCCATTTTATTTGATTGCTTGTGCGTGTCATTGTTTCGGTAAAAATTAGGTTTGGGGGAGAAAATGTATTGTGTAATCTATTTTAATTTTGTGTTTTGTGTTTTTATGTTTTCATTGCTAATAATTTGATAAAGCAAAATTGAATTGTTATTTTTGAGTGCATGCAGGTCAAGAGATGGAAAACAAAAGAAGATGGAAGTTTGAGGTTAAAGAACCAAATTAGAGGTGGATTTAAGCCTCAGTGTGCGGGTCTATGCGCTGGTGTACACCAGCGCAATGACCAGTGCACCAGCAAGGATTCAGAATCAGACAACCAATTGCATGGGTACGAATGCGTGGGTGTCAACCCGCACATGACCCGCGCAGGTCAAAGAATCAACAACAAAAGAGTTAGATGTGTGCGACATTACGCGAGTTGAAGTCACTAGTGCACAAGATAAATGTGCACGAGTGGAAATGCGCGGGTACAAACCCACGCACATCATGAAACGCAGATGCGCACATTGCACATCTATATATATGCTGTAACTTTCAAAGGCTCCACAACCAAACCATTCAAACCAAATTCTTTTCTTCTTTCCCTCTCAAGGTATTACTCTTGATTTTTCTCCACGTAAGAGCAAGTTCTGAGCATTTACGCAGGTGAAACTGCGCGGATACCGTGTTTTACCAGTGCACATCGACACACACACTTTCCACTGCTCGGGTACCATGTCTTACCAGCGCACTAGCACCCTCTCACTACATGTTGTTCACCTATTTTGCTAACTTGATTCTTCTCCTCTTTTGTGTTTTCACTTGCATATATTTGTATTATGTACATCCCCGAATGAAGTTCTTTTCCTTTGCAGATGACAAGCCATCAAAATCAATTGCAAAGAAATTCGGCCTTGGATCACGCAAGAAAAAGTCCGACACCGGGCCACCACCACCATGCAGTTTGAATAGTGATTTCCCTAGGTGGTTAGAAAAATTCAAAGACCGAAAAAATCATCGAAGAGAAAGGAATTGCAAGAGATGAACTTTATAACATGAAAATCCCGCATATGATTGATACCATGGGATGTAAAACATTTACCCGTCCACCACTAGCATATTGTAGGTGTGTGGTAGAGTAACTCTACGCGGGGATGGTCCTCGATGACTTAAGGAACAACAGTCCAGTGATGGTGCATGGAGAGAGGTCAGTATCACTCCTGCAGAGATCAATCAGTATTTCAGAACCGAGAGGCCAACCAATGTGGCAGAAAATAGCATAAATATGGGTGTTGGTTAGCACAGGCGCCATACAAGGCAGAATGTGGATCTGGCCAATGCCCTGGTAATCCAGCCAATGACCTTCTGGGTGGCCCTAAGCTGCCACTTCAAGCATACTAATCTGAAGAACGAGTTGTGGCTATGGCACATTTTTGTCACACACTCTCTGAGGCCACGGGATTAAAGAACATCAATTGCATTTGACGTGACAATCATTCAACCTTGTATTCAGAGTGGGAGTTACATTGAATTCGGGAACCTTACTCACTCCGACATCTTGATGGTGGGCCGTATGGAAAAGGAAAGCTAGTTACTCCTGTTCCCGTGCTTGGTCATGGAATTCTGTAGGAGAGCGGGAGAAGACTTTAGAGATGATCCCCACGAGTCCCACTAGAGTGACATTTGGTTTCTCTCCTATGAGACTCTTCAGATTGAGAGGGACCCTACCAGTCGATGGAGGAAGACTTGAAGAAAAAAGAACAAAACTGTAGCAGGGTGGATCAGACATGCGCATGAGGATGTTGGTGATGATATGAAGTTTGAGCAGGAGCCGATGGATCAAAGTCAGGGGGCCCAAGCCCCAGTACCTGCTGCTGCTAGTGGCCACTATCAGGTGCCCTGGTAGACTTTGATTTCTGGGATGGCGAGCCTTTTGACGACTATGGATGTGCTGAATGCCAACCTCACACCAGAGATCAAAGAGAACAGGGATTGTATTAAAGATTTGTGGACCAACATTACGGGGAATATGCAAGGATCTGGATCTAATGCCATATTATAAGAGAAAGAAAGAAAACTGCACAGACAATGTACCAGGGAGGTCTAGTGATATTTGCCTATGGAGCTGAGTATCGGGTGGCATTGGAGTGTTCTAGACGAGAGTTCGAGGAGAGGGCCAGGGCTAAGCTTTATTCGAAAGGCAAGGGGCTGATGGTGGTTGATGGAGCAGAGTCATCAGATGAAGAGTGATCTTGCATATTTTCAGTTTATATCTTTGCTTGCCATTTTCATTATTGTTTAGCAAACTTTGTTAATTCTATTTTCTGCACTTTTAGCTTTACAGTGGTTTAATAACTCTTAATGGATTATGTTTATTTTTAGTATTTTCAGGATTTTGGTGATTGATTAATTTGTGGATATGCATTTGAGATTTGTTTGTGTGGTTGCTAAATTTTTTGTTAGATGTTGTGCTTAAAGCTAGGTTCTTCATCTCTTGGATTGACACACCGGTCACTTCAAGTCTTTGAGGGACGAGCAAGACAAGAGTTCTCATAAAACGAGCGAGAACCTATTCCTCATCAAGGATCGACTAATGCAACCACCTAGGTTTAACATTCTAAATCTCAAATTCTTGAACTCGATAATATTTCCTATATTTTTGTTAGTTTGTTTATATTTGTGGATGGAATAATTTTGTGTGAAGATGGATATATTTGATGAGAACTTATCTTGTGGATATTTTTAGTATATTTTCAATGTTAATATGATATAATATTTTTTGAATGTTGAAAGAAAATTTTGATCTTTATGATTTATTCCATTTTTGAATACATATGTAAGTGTATAGGTTTTTAATTGTGAATATATAGCCCCACTCAGGTTGGGGGTGGTTTTTGATTACTCATATTTTGTATAGGTTTTGTGAATATAGTGATACTCAGTTTGGGGGTCACCATGCCCCCACTCCGTCATTTTTGTTAAAAGAAATGCTTGATGTTGGTTTGTGCTTAATGTCAAAATTGCATGATAGCCTTAAATTATGATGAGCCTATTTTAGTGTCTTTTATTCTATTCGGCATTGATTGAGCGTGATTACTGCCTAGGTTGTTGTGTTTTGAGTCGAGTTAGGTGCGCGCCACTAGACCAGACTCTCTTGTCTTCAACATTGAGGATAATGTTGGGTTTTGGTTTTGGGGTGTAGACGCCTTGTTGAGTCGTTTATTTTTAATTTTTGGTCTAAATTTTTCAAATTTGTCCCATTGATCAAATTTTCGAGCTTTAAATAGCTTGGATGTGATGATTTGAGCGTGTGCTCTTGGCGAATGTGTGTATGCATGTTGAGCTTGTGTAGTAGCTAGTTATCACTCTAGGGTCTCACTTGCACGTCATGGGCTAGTCTCATCCTTTTTGTGCTTAAGTTTAGGGGACTCAGTGCTCCTCCGCCTTGTTCTAATAGTGGAGACCACCCGTGAGTTCACAAACACAAGCCTATAAAAAGCGCATTAAGTGTACAATTTTTTCTATTCTTTAAACACTCTTCTCATCATATGTGTCACATGTCATAGAGCATACATTACGTATATTGTGGATTGCTTGTCGGATGCATTTATTCCCTTGATAGACTAATTGTGGAAATTATTTTAGGCAATGTGTGCATTTAACTACTTAAAAAGCCTAAACACAGTCCTAAATCCCTTATGTGTGCTCCAAAGCCAATTTTGCGGCCAAACACTTGCCCTTTCTTTTGGAACCATAAATAACCATATAGCCATAAGCCAAACACAAACCAACCCTTCAATTGCCAATCATGTGGGTTGTGTGTGTGTGTGTAAGTGGGTGAAAGGGGAAGCTCTAATGTGAAATAGCATGTATTTAGGCAATTATGTAAATTGTGCAAGAAATGGTTCAAAAATGTAAGAGTGCTAAAGATTGCACTTAAAGCCAAATTGTCAAAATGTATATGTGCAAAAGCAAAAGTAAAAAAGAAATAAAAAAGAGAAAAAGAAAAAGAAGAGCAAAAGAAAGAAACAAATAACAAAGAAAAGAAAAAAAAAGTAAAGAGCCTTGTGATGAAATGTAAGTACTCACAATGTGGAGTACAAATGTGTATGAAAGTTAATGCCTATTCGCTAGTGTGTGAATGTTAAATAGAGCTTTGTATGGGGTGTGTGAGTATGCCTAAGCATGATTGGTAATTTTTGAATCCAAAATTTACCTATCTTCTTTGTTCACCACATTAAACCATATGGCTCTATTACAACCAAAGGGAAATTCCTTTTTGATCCATAATGTGTCTTGATTGGGAATGCTTGCTGAAGCTTGATCTTCCACGTTCATGGCATAGTGAATCCTTCATAGGCTAGTTCACAAACATTATCGGTCTTTCAATTTACTTGTATGCAATGCATTAGATTTCTATGCACAAACTCCATCTTTGCATACCTTGTTGAGTGTGAACTTAGGACTCTGAGCGGAAAGAAAAGAGAGACTCCAAGTGAGGATAGAGTCGAAGTGAATTATGCTCGAGGTGTGAGAGTGAGTAGTTCCCGATATGAGAGCGCTCCTAGGTGTGGGATTTGTGATTGTGCAAGTTTCCCTTCAATGCTTTCGAGTTGCTTTAGAACATAGTGCATATGTCTACTTCTCTCTATCACACGTCCTTGCATCCCATCACCAGTTGGACTTGCGACAGTTTGAATTGGTTGTTTTCGAGTCTAGGAAATTTTAGATCGAGTCATGATTGTTGTGTCAAGTGTCTTTGTTTTTGTTTTATTTGTTTTGAGTTTGCTAGAATTCATGCCCTCCGATGAAAATCGAGCTCCCCCAGTCATCTCCCGCCAGGATCCATTCTTCTTTCCACGCGAGATCCTTCTTCGAAGCACCAGGAACGATGAAATTGAGCTTATTCTTGGCCTTGGCGTAGAACTGACCCCTAGGAGCCCCAAACAAGCTCCCAATCTGAAAAAGATAAGCCAGCTCCTTTGCACCTGGCTCCCTCGTCAATTTACTCATCTAGCATTGTTCCCTCCATAACACAAGGAAACCGATCAAATGCCCCCAGAAGCCCGGCGTTAACTGAAGGGGACCGAGCTTGATGGCGTTTAGAGCCCGCCGAAGGGTCGGGTGGAAGGGAAGCCTGACCCCGTTCTCAAGAGTGGCCACATGGATCGGAAGCACGCCTTTAGGGGGGTTGAAAAACTCGAAGTTCTTGGGAGGCACCGAGATGGATACACTGTCGGGGATGCCAAACTTTGACCTCAAGCGGTTGATCGACACCGGGTCAACGGTGGAATCTGGGATAACCCGGAAATCATAGGGAGGAAGCTTCTCCCCAAGGGGACCAGGAGCCGAGACCCGACGCTCCCCCGCAGTGCCACCGGCCGTTTCTTTATCGGAATCATCATCAACAATATCTAAAGGGTGGTCGGGATGATTGGAGAACCCAGTCCCGATAGATACATTCCTACTGGATCGCTGACGTTGTGAGGTGGGCGGGGAATCATCACCTTCAGAACTCCTCCTAGCCCGCTTCCCCAGACTAAGACTGTCGACCTCCTCGCCGTCGAATATGGAATCATTTGAATCACGACTGTTTTTTGATATTATAGAAGACGAAGAATGAAGAAAGAATAGAAGACGAAGAATGAAGAAAGAAGCAAGCTTGGAGGAAAAACTGTGGAAATATTTCTCAACAAAAGGTTCTTTTAGCTAATAAAGATGTGAGGAAGATGAGGAGGAAAACAGACATATATATAGGCAGGAGGGCAACAGCTCAAGTTACCAGGATACTCGTTTGGTAACTGTAAAAATTCGACTCGGTAACGTAACCGGATTAAACTCGAAAGCGGGCTAATCATCTCATGCCACATCATTTACGCGGTTAAGAGGAAGATCTCCCCAAGATCCTGGTAACGGTAAAAAATCTCGGGGACTGCCGCAACGTGATCAGATTAATTCGAGGATAAAATAATCGGTTCACAACACGTCACTCAAATGAAGAAATTTCCCAAAATTTCGGTAACGGTAAAAAGAGGAAGATTTCCCAAATAAAGTGAGAATCTGACCTCAACCCCGAGCTCGACGTCTGGTGTTCAAGTCAGAGCGGACTTCTGTTAATAGCCAAAATTGGCTAAGGACCAAAGGGAAATTTTCCACTTCCTAGACCTGGCTCCATACCCGAAAGTTTCACCTGGAGACCTCTATATCCAGAGCCAAGCTACGATACCACCCCAGGCACAAGGGCGGGCTCCAGAAACATCTGGGATAAAGCCCGGACCAGAGAGCTTCAACCAGGAGACCTCTCTATCCAGAGCTGAACTATGATACCACCGCAGGCATAAGGGCGGGCTCCATAAACATCTGGGATAAAGCCTGGACCCGAGAGCTTCCACCAGAGGACATCTCTATCTAGGGCCGAACTGTGATACCACCCGAAGAACAAGGGCGGGCTCCGGAAATATCCGGGATAGAGCCCGGAACGATCAGATTTAGCCCGCATCACCAAAACTAGAAGCTCCTCGAAGTCAAGGTCATCTCGTAAATGCTCAAAAAACTCGTCTGTGCCTCGATTGACACAGAAGAAAGTCCCTAGAAGGCCGCGAGAACAGTCGAGGCCATACCTGGCTCCGAAAAAGTCAAGGGAAGCCAGATCTGGCTCCAAGCTGAATGAAACTTCTCGGACATCAGGGTCGATATACTAATCAACCTCTCTGATTGATATATCACACCATATCGTCATATCACACCATATCGTCATATAAGGATCATACCTGGAAACATTACCTACATGCAGAACAAGTAATAAAATACAAAAAAGGAAACAGACTGATCTCCACCACGATACTCTCAATTCGAGCGTCAATCCAAAAGTCAATGATATTAACGCAAGAAATCCCGCCCAATAAGGAAAAGACTGAGACAATCACTGAGACAATCAAGGGAGAACTAGTCTGTTGACCTACAAACCATGTATAAAAAGAAAAGAAATGAAAAAAGGAGACTACTATTCGACAAGCATACGACTAGCAATCGACCATTCGCCAAAGAGAGTTGAGAGAAAAGAGAGAAGAATCTTTGTATTTGCGTACCATGCATGCTAAATAAAAACGTTCTTGTTTATTTGTCACTATATAAACCACTGTCACATATATAAAGAATTTTGGCCACCACCTACATGGTAGTGGTCTCGAGGGCGTTAACAAAGATTTCTCATCCCGAGCAAAATTTCCGTTAACAACATCATAAAGCTTTGTGCACAAGATTGAATTAGGGATCACGTGAGTTTTTGATTAAAAGATTGAGAATTCACAAGTGACTAAACATTCTTTATTTTCTCTACGATGATTATTGTGACTAACAAAAGAAAAAGATTTTTGTTTCCATCCCCAGGTTTACAATTCTAAGTAAAGGGAGCACACACTCCTAGGTGATTCACGTTTGTGATTGGATTGGAAGATCTTGTGGATTCAATTCAAAGCAAGCGGATTCAAATCAACGCAATATCAATCGTCACGAGAAAAAGGAACGATACATTTATTATATGTTAATTAATTAAGGGTTAAGGTTCTTTCTTTTAAAAGGAAATTTTTTTAAATATACAACCTAATTTTTCACTTCCGCCGCGTGTTTTTCCTTACAACTGGTATCGGAGCCTGGTTGTACCCTTGACTAATTGATGTATATATATGTGAATATATTTCTTTTTATTGTAAAAATGAATGTTTTAGAAAGAGATGGCAATAATTACATGATATTGTATGGATATATATATATTTTTTTATATGTTTTATAATATGGTTTGTTATTGCTCGATTTTGGTCCTAGATTTCTAGATATATTTGTGATTGATTTTTGAAAGCTTTATCTAGTTTTCTAATTGCACGTTCATATAGTTTGTTTGAACTACTTGCTTTATTTGCTTGTGATTGCATCCAGATTGCATGTGTGCACTTCACTTAGATCATTGCCTTGAAAAAGTTTGAAGTCTCTTATTAAAGTGAGTGAAGCTTTAACTTGACCAAGGAGACTTGGCTAGGATATTGATCTAGATAGCTAAGCAAGGAGTCTTGTCTAGGATCAAGAGGATCCAGATAGGCAAGCAAGAAATCTTCCTAGAAGCAAGAGTGCTTTGGATAGGAAGTTGCTTCCTAGAGGTGTGATAGTCACATCTTGGATAGGAAGTAGGCAAAGTGATTCACTAGGCCCGAGGGTAGAGTAAGAGTTGATAGCTTAGAAAGTGTATCATGTGTTGACTGCTTTTGAGTGTGTATCTCCTATTCAACATAGTGAATTATAGTTTGCCGATGGTTGTGGTATCAACCTGTGGATGTTTCCTCATTTTGAGGTTTACCATGTTAAAAAAATATCTTGTGTTGATTTTTGCTTTTTAATTCATTTACTTACTTTGGCTTGTATTGCTTTAACACTTGCTTAATTGTTTTCACATGAACTTATTGAAGAAACCTACTTGTAAGAATTTCTAATTGTGATTAAATTGCTTGTGTTTTAAAGAAGTGCTAGAATTTGAGCCTATACCTATTCACCCCCCTCCCCCTCTAGGTATATGTTACACTATAAGTAACTAGGGAATCTCAACAGCCAAAAGGAAGACCTAATTGATCTATGATGAGTCTTGATTGGGAATTTTTGTTGAAGAATGATCTTCCACGTCCATGACATTTGATTCCATTCATGGGCTAGTTCACCGGAAAAATAGCGGTCTTTCAATTTTCATTGTATGCAATGCATTAGATTCTTATTCATAAATTCTATCTTTGCATACCTTGCATGAGTGTGAACATAGGACTCCGAGCAGAAAGAAAAGAGAGACTCCACGTGAGGCTTAGAGTCAAAGTGAATTACGCTCAAGGTGCGAGAGTGAGTAGTTCTCAATATGAGAGCACACTTAGGTGTGGGATTCATGATTATGTGAAAGCCCTTGTAGTGCCTTCGAGTTGGTTTAGAACATTGTGCATGTGTCTACTCTTCCCTTTCACACATCCTTGCATTTCACTATTGGTTGGAAATGTAGCTGTTTGAATTATTATTTTTGTGTCTAGGAAATTTTTTAGATATAGTCGTGTTTGTTATGTCTTTTGTTTTTTTGTTTTTTTGTCTTGTGTTCACTCAAGGACGAGCAAGGTTTGGTTTCGGGGTATTTGACCATGCCAAAATTGTACTATATTTTGGCCCTTATATTCATGTCCTTTATCTTGTTTCATGCGTATTTTTGTATCTTATAGGCTCTTTTATTATGATTGCAGGCATCAAATGCAATTCAGACATTGGAGATGGAAATCGGGTCGATCGTGCACAAAACGAATCAAAGAAGCATGAAGAAGTGCATAGTGTGCGGGTCCTTACCCGTGCATAGTGGGGTGTGGAGCAAAGGTTGCCCAGTGCGCGGGTGTGCACCAACGCACTACAGGTGCACAGGAAGAAGAATATATCAAATTTGCCAAGTGTACGGGTAACTGCGTGGGTCACACCTGCGCACCTCAGGAATTGACACCCGAGCACTGCACTAGAAAATATGCTTACATGCCTTTCAGACCTATTTTCGGGAATCATATAAATAGATTCTATCCTAATTATTCCCAAACACCCTCATCATTCTTCAACCTCAACTTTACCCTTTTAAGATCCAAGAATATCCTCCCACAAACCCAAACCCAACCTCTACCAAATCCATTACCAAATCACTTCCATATCACCATTTTCACTCAAATCTCACTCTAAAACCCAATACCCACTAAAAAGCTTCACTAAGGCAGACTTTGGAGAAGAATAAGACCTGAAGAAAGAGGAATGATAGCAGTCCAATGGGTTCACTCTCCTCTCTTGTTATCTTTATTTTCCTTTGAATTTATTTTATAAGTAACTAAACCCAATTTGGGAGTTGATGTAATAAGTTCATGGAGTGTGGGTTTTCCACCTTTTTTGTGATTTGATTAAGATAGTTTCATTCATTGTGCTTAATTGTGTTTAATCATCTCTTGAATTAAGTAGGCTCTCCAACTCCGGTTTACCTCGGCCATGCCCCAGCCGGGCCTCCAGCTCCAGGATGCTAGATGAGCTCGGTCGAACTGAGGATGGGGCAAACTTAGGGATGCCAACATGGATTAACCCGCTTTTCGAATGCTCTTCCGTCTTGACCTCCATCAGGTTCAGGGAGCGGGGAGGGGTTGCCAATAGAGCACCACCACCATGGTAGACAGCATGACCGAGAGTAGCAGCCTCTCATGACTGGATACCTACGCATGAAACTAAGGCTTGGCAAGATTGAACATATGAATACGCATGAGCAAGAAACCAAGAGAAGCAAAACAACTGGACAAAAGAGTGAGAAGAGGACATGGCGGGAGCGGGGGCAGACACTTTCAGGACTGGGTCCACTATGGACTGATTGAAGGGGTCACTGAAAATATACAAACACGGTTAAATTTCCTTAAGCTAACCTAATTTGGGGTGGAAAGTTTTCTACACCTTTTTTCAATCCCTTGAAACAAACAAAAGTTTGTCCCTCTAGCTAGCTTGAATCACAACACTTTAGATAATAAAGCATATGTAGACAATCAATATGTATTCTCAATTAAAGTATTGTCAAACAAGCTTGCAAGTTGCTAGTGAAAGAATTATAGTAAAACTAAAAACAAAGAATACTTGTTTTCTCAATATTGTTCAATATGTACAAGTACTTAATCAAAATGATTATACACAAATAAATCAAATTACGCATAGAATGATATTTACAACTTTGATCAAAGGAAGTGCTTGCATCTCACACTTTACAACAATCTTGTTTACAAGAATAATTACAAATGAAGCTTGAGAAACAAGATACAAACATACACATACAAGTATAAAAGTGAGATAGGAAGAATTAACACATGGATTTTTTTAATGGGGTAAAACCTCCTAAGAGAAAACTTCCACGGGTTGAATACAACCATCGGGTACTTTTATTATTGGAAAGTAGACAAGACATTCATCAAAAGTGATCAACAAATGACACACTCTATATTGGACTCGACATCTACCAATCCCTATTGGTAGATTGGAAATTCCTCAAAAGTGATCAACAAATGACACATTTTCTATTGGACTCCACTTCTACACAACACCATTAAGAAGTTGGAAATTCCTCAAGAATGATCAACAAATTACACACTCTCTATTGGACTCAATCGCATCTTAATATCCTTGGTCCACCAATAAAAAGTCTACTTTCTATCCAAGGCACCCATGCCTCTAGAAAGTCTCCCTTGCTTGATTATCCAGACCACATGTCCTAACCAAGACTCCTTTCTTGACTATTCGGACCATATGTCATAGCCAAGATTTCATGCCTTTTACAATGACTTCCTATTGTGATCAATGAAAGCAAAATGTACCAAGCACTTAACATAGAATATGTGATCAATAAATTCTATGGGAACTAGACATAAGCATGTAAGTTCATAAATCAAAATTGTCTAGTTACTAACAAGAATAAATTCTAGAACATGTGAAAACACCTAAACACATTAAATTCCTAGAATCATTCATGTGACTAAAACTTGAATCAATCATATACATTAAGCTCATGAACGCGCAATATTTTATATGTCGTGATATGCACTATTCAAACAAATTTATAAGATCCCAAGATGCACTCAAACAAGTATAAAACTAGTATGAGGCAAGTATAGGTATCGTTCCTCAGAGATTGAGCGATAGTTATGAGTAAATCAATGCTTTAGTTAAAAATGCTAGAAAAGTAAATTGATATGGATTTGGAGAAGAACTAAAACTAAAATGTAAACTAAGCTAAAATGCACTAAAATGTACTATTCTAAAAAGGTATGGATATGTGATATGTAGATTAAGGAATTGATGAACTCAACTAGTAAACAATAGGTAAAGAATGAACTCATAATGATTGTCATTAACTAATGCAATCACCCTAGGATGTATAGGAGTGACTATCTACCACTTGTGAGTGCCCAAACCATCATGTATAGCATTGGCCACCTGCAATTGGTTATACAATGAAAGAACAACTATCTCAAAAGGGACAAATCTCTTTGTTTAAAATCACCAACCCATCATGTATAGGTTAATGCTTAATCTATCACATGCAAACAATCCTAGGATGTATAGTCTTGATTACCCACGAAAGATTAGAATTAAGTGAGATTAATAAGTCCGGATATTACTTGGGTCATGTACCCTTGTTCAATCCTCCTATTCAATTGAGCTTAGAGAGACAAGCATCATGTATACTTGATTCTCTACACATATAAGTTCTCAAACAACTCATGAAGAGATTCATGTACAATCAAACACAAATTGCTTTTGAAATCAAGTAAAACATTGAATAGAACCAATGAGATAGATTTTTAATAGAAGATATTGAGTTCATTACAAATACCCATATTTACAAGTGAATCACATCAATCCCTTAATGGGATTTAGCTACTCATAACAAATGGAATACAAGAATAAAAAGGAGGGAAGTAAAAAAGATCCATGTAGAACCTTCTTTCTTCAAGCTTCAATCCACCTCCTATGTCCTTATGAGTAGCAATTGATGGAGATGATGATGGGTTTTTGGTGAGAAAGGTTTTTGGGATTTAGAGAGAGAAAGAATCAATGGAATGGTGTATGGTCGTGGTGCTCTCCTCATGAAAATCAAAATTGAAAACTATTTATACTTCCTTTAAAAACTAGGCCAAAATGCTGATGTGGCAAGCTGGGTTTCCCGTATAGCACGGGTATAGCATGGGTAGGTTACCGTGCAGTTACCCGTGTAGTCTTCATTTCCCTTCAGATTTCCATAATGTGCACGGGTATGTGCACGGGTGTATGACTTGTGCACCACTCATGCAGTTGCCTTCTCCCGTGGCCTTGCTCCCTGGTCAGGTGAACTGCACGGGTGGGTGCACGGGGTGTGACCCGTGCAATTACCCGTGCTGTTCGGTCTTCTCAAAATCAACCTTCCGATGCACGGGTGAGTGCACGGGTATGCTATCCGTGTACTTTTGCTTTCTTCACTTCATTTGTGCACTAATTGGTCCAATTTGCCCCCCTTCATGCCTTTTTACCTAATGCCTGAAATAAAAACCAAACGAGCCATAAATACACATAAAAATGCTCAAGAATGAAACAAAGAGAAAGGATATGAGGGCCAAAATGTATAATATTTTTGGCTCGATCAAATACCCCCAAACCAAACATTTGCTCGACCTCGAGCAAACTTCAAACAAAACCAAATATAACTCTAAATACGCAAACATGACTCAATCTAAAAACACCTAGACTCAAACAAATAAGCTGCAAGCCAACTAACTGAGAGATAAGTCAGAGAAAATGGGAGTGAGGAAGAAGCTAATACAAAATGTCCTAAATAACTCCAAGGCACCACAAGAGGAAACTCGCACAACACGAATCCCACACTTTAAATGCCTTTGCCTTGGAAACTACTCACTCTCACGCCTTGAGCATAATTCGCTTCGACCTAAATTCTCACATGGGTTCTCTCTTATTTTTCCTCTAAGAACCTAGGTTCACACTCATGCAATATGTATGCAAAAGAATTTATGTAATGGAATCAAAGTTGTTGCATACATTTCAGACAAACTACACGCTCTTTTTAGTGAAACAGTCTTATGAAAGAATCAAGTGCCATGAACGTGGAAAGAGCATGCATCGACTAATATTCCCAAGTTAGACTTCCCCTAAGATCAACTAGGTCTTTTCCATTTGGTTTTAATGGGGCTAAGGTGTTGGTGATTAGAAAGAATGGGAATTTAGGCACAATGTACTAATCAACCAAGTTAAGGCAATACATTCTACTTATAAACATTTCTCTTTTCATGCAACACCACTTCTAAATACAAGTATACATTAAGGCGTCCAGGCTTACATAAATTCCAAGTGCAATCACTAACTACTCTTGTTATACTTTTGAGTAGTGTTTACAATTTAAACAGGGCAATTGAAGCATATTCCTTTTCTAAAAAAAATTTATTTTTATTTTCATTTGCTTCTCTTTCTTTTCTTTTCTTCTCTTTTGATTGTTTCTTTGCTCTATTTTCTTGCCTTTGAATTTTGCACATATTTTTACAAACAACACTTATTAGCCTTGGTACACGCCATTTGACAATTAGAGCTGAAAATACACAAAGTGTGTCTAATACAACCTAGAGGGGGGGGGGGGGGGGGTGAATAGGTTTTAGTTGATTAATTACCAACTTTTCGACTTAATTAATTTTAATAATCCTGCCCCATATTAGCAATCAATAAATCCAATATAAATATGCGGAAAACAATAAAAACACAAGGATTGATTTAGGTGAGAAACCCTCCAACTGGGCAAAAACTCACGGGCTATCCTTCTAGCCACATACGGTCCTCAAATCCACTATTTGAACGAAATTTTACAACCTAGGTTGACCTTAAGTCACACCTACTTGGTCACTAACCCTTTCACTCTACCCAACAGGCCTTTAATAGTGATTCTTGACCACAAGCTTGTGCACTAACTCACTTAGTCACAAAGCTTAACAATCAATGAAGAGGTTAAACAACCTATGTGAATATGTAAAAGATATTCAAACATGCAATTAATGCTAGGCAACAATAAATGCTTATCTAAGGATTTAAAGATGTCAATAAATGAAAATCCTAGATATCAATATCTAAATGCAAATGCATGAAGATTTAGCTAGAAGGGTAAAATCGTCCTAAATGCTAGCTATTAATGAACAAAGCTCTCAACCAAGAAACATCAACTCAACCATGTTATAAATGCCAATAAACATAAAGATATGCAATAAAATCATATAAAAGAGCTAACCCTAGGCAAACAAAACATAAATAAATACAAAGAGATTTAGGGCATGTTCAAGTTACCTAGTCAATGAAAGCAAGAAGAATCCATGATGAGATGATGCTTGAAGATGTTAGATGCACATGGATTTGTGTTTAGTTGAGTAAAGATGAGTTCTTTGGAGTTTCTCTCTCTAAGGGAAGCTTGGCCTCTCAAAAATGGCTTCTTGAACTCATAAAAACGAGCAAGGAAGAAGATAGAGTATATATAAGGGAGCCCTAGTTGAAACAGCGTCGTTTTGAACTTAGGGCACAAAATCTCGACAATACCGCTAGATGGACCGCGTCGCAGGCAAGTGTCCAGACCGCGGTACACACAGCAGTGCACCATCTGGACAACAACGCGGTGCAGGGCGTTGTGCTTGCAGGTGCACAGGCCGCGGTATGGGCAACAGAGGCCTACTGGACAACACCGCGACTTGAGTCGCTTTGCGTGCAAGTGTACAGGAAGCGGTACAGGAAGCATGACTCTGCTGAGGTATACCGCTCTGTATGCCGCGGTGCAAGGATGTCTTGCCAAGCGGTCTAGGCCGCGCTAAGAGAAGAAATTCTCCTTTCTGGGCAAACTCAACACACTAAGTGATGTGCAAAATGTGCAAGTGTGGAGTGTGAAAAGAGGCGTACAATACATCATTCAATTACATGAAGATAGGAACATAATGCATGCAAGTGAGTGTGTGCAACTAGATCTCTTCAAAGAAAGTTAAACTAGTGAGATACCTTTGAAGTGCTCTTTGAGAGAGATGATGTCCTTGAAGCTTGATCACACTCAAGAGGCCTAAATTACCCTTACAAAGAATAATCCCCAATGTGGTTTGTCAACGAAATAAGCCAATCAAAATATGAGGAACTTACAATCTCCCCCTTTGGCTATTTCATGACAAAACCACCACTCATAGATCATCCTCACAAAAATTAACAGTAAAGGTCAACAAAAAGATATTCTACATTACAAAAAGATACCTAGATACTAGGTCTTCAAAACTTCAAGCTCTTGTAGAATAGCCACCTTCCCTACAAAACAATGAGACTACACTTTCCAAGACAAGTGTATGTGAGGTCATCAAGAGAGACAATAAATAAAAGCAATTTGCATAATAAAAGAAAACTGCAACATGCAACATGCAAAAGCTCCCCTTATATAGGTTACTCCCCCTTAATGGGATAATCCTCCCAAAAATGCAACCCCATTAAATAAACCACATTACTCCCCATTTTTGTCATGAGATAGACAAATGAGTATTTCCCCACCGGGTCACTTTAGCAAAGAGAGCTATTTGCAAGATAAGTGTATAATCATATACAACAACGTTATGCAACTTAATTAATTGAGAGAGAATCATTGAGGGTTTATTGTTTAGAGGAAAATGTGTGACTTAGTTGCTTTGGATGTAAGACATGGAACATCATAGCTCAAGCAAATGGTATTTGGCAAGGAGAACATCAAAAGGTTTCCAAAAGAATTCAAACCAATTTGTATCCTTTTGTCATAAGCAAACAAGATATAGTGTTTCAAAAATGAATGTCAATTTAAAGAGCAACTATACCAAACTTTATAAGCGAAACAAGACATGAGCGACTTTTGCACCCTTTTTGATTTTTCCGGGTAAGATACCCGTATGATGGTAGCCTTGTTCAACTAATAAAGAGAGAGAGAAGACTAAATTTGGATGAGACATCCTTATTTATTGCATGGATACTAGATACTTATTGGGTTTAGTCTTCTCATTTGCTTTCACACATATTTTGCACTAAAGCAATAAAAAACATGTCATGCATATCATTTTGAGCATGTCATAAACAAGTTCACATGTCATGGAGATAAATTATAGGTCATTCAAATGTACTTCCCAATCAATTCTCCTAATCCAAAAATGCATGTTTGAACATAGAGGTGACATGGATTACAAACCAAGCAAGGCACACTTATTTAATAAAAAGCCATATAAGAATATATATAAGCACCACCAAAAAAAATACTCAAGCAATTAATAAAGAAGCATAAAGTTGATCAAGTTTTTGCTTATTCCAACATGCAAGGTTGCTCTCTTTGCTTGAGTTCCCCATAAAGGGTCAATCACCAAAACACATCAAGGCATATGACAAATCCCAATAGACCTACTAAGTGACTTGAACCTAGTTGAGTCTAAGGGATTTGTAAATAAATCCGCTAGTTGATCATTAGTGCCCACATGCTCAAGTGCAATGCATTTGTTTTCAACTAGTTCTCTAATGAAATGATGCCTAATGTCTATATGCTTTGTCCTAGAGTGCTGAACAGGATTCTTTGAAATGTTAATTGCACTCATGTTATCACAATAAAGGGTAAGAATACCTTGATCAAAGCCGTAATCCACAAGCATTTGTTTCATCCAAAGGAGTTGTGTGCAAGCACTCCCGGCGGCTATGTATTCCGCTTCAGCTGTGGATAGAGAGATGGAATTTTGCTTCTTGCAAAACCATGAGACCAAGTTGTTGCCTAGGAAGAAGCAACTGCCCGATGTACTCTTCCTATCATCACAATTTCCTGCCCAATCTGCATCACTAAAGCCAACTAAGCTAGCATTAGTGTCAAAAGAGTACCATATCCCATAGTTGGATGTCCCATTCACATATCGAATGATTCTCTTCACAGAGGAGAGATGGGATTCCTTGGGATCCACTTGGTACCTAGCATACACACCCACACTGAAGGCTATATCGGGCCTACTTGCGGTTAAGTAAAGCAAGCTACCAATCATGCCACGATAAAGACTTTGTTCCACACTCTTGCCACTAGCATCCTTGCTTAGTTTCAAGGTAGTACTCATGGGTGTGTCACAATGTTTGGCATTCTCAAGGCCAAACTTCTTCACTAGGTTCTTAGCATACTTAGCTTGGGATATGAAAATCCCATCATGCAATTGCTTGATTTGCAAACCTAGGAAGTAATTGAGCTCCCCAACAAGACTCATCTCAAACTCATGAGACATGACATCAACAAACTTTTGGACTTTGGATTTGTTGGTGGAGCCAAAAACAATATCATCAACATAAATTTGAGCTATGAAAAGCTCATCTTTGTTCCTCTTGATGAATAAGGTTTTGTCAACACTACCCCTAGTGTAGTCATTGTCAACAAGAAATTGAGTGAGGCGCTCATGCAAAGCCCTAGGTGCTTGTTTCAACCCATATAAAGCCTTCTTGAGGCTATAGACATGATTGGGGTGGTGTGGATCCACAAACCCCTTGGGTTGCTCAACAAACACTTCCTCATGCAAGAAACCAATGAGGAAGGCACTCTTAACATCCATTTGATGCAATTTGAACTTGTGCACACATGATATGGACAAAAGAAGCCTTATGGACTCAAGACGGGCAACCGGAGCAAAAGTCTCCTCAAAGTTAATACCCTCAATTTGAGAGTATCCTTGTGCTACAAGTCTAGCCTTGTTGCGCACAATGTTGCCATTTTCATCCGACTTGTTCCTATATACCCATTTGGTGCCTATGACATTAGTATCCTTGGGTCTAGGAACAAGAGTCCAAACCTCATTTCTTTCAAATTGGTTTAGCTCTTCTTGCATGGCAAGAACCCAAAACTCATCATTCAAGGCTTCATCAACCTTTTTGGGTTCAATTTGAGAGGTGTAGCAAGTATAGCTAATTTGATTAGCTATTTGACGCCTAGTCCTAACACCCTCATTCATATCTCCAAGAATGTCATTCTTATTGTGGAGATGTCTAACCCGTGGAGCGGGTTCTTTAGAGTCCAAAGATGGATCTCTATCAAGAGGTTGGATGACCTCTTCATCAAGACTTGACTTCACATCAATTGAAGTCTCACCATTCTTCTCCAAGAAAGGATCATCAAGCACAATGACCTCATCATCATGGTCTCTAGTCTTAGGCCTACAATCATCTATGACCACATTAGATGATTCCATGACACTCCGAGTTTTTAAATTAAAAACTCTATAGGCCTTACTATTAAGGGCATAGCCAATAAAAATCCCCTCATCACTCTTGGCATCAAACTTGCCAAGTTGATCTCGGTCATTTAGAATGTAGCATTTGCTCCCAAATGAGTGGAAGTAGCTAACATTTGGCTTCCTACCCTTCCATAATTCATAGGAGGTTTGCCTAGTACCGGGCCTTAGGAAGACTCTATTTCCTATGTAGCAAGCTGTATTGTCGGCCTCGGCCCAAAGGTTCCTAGGGACATTGTTGCTAAGCAACATCACATGGCCCATCTCTTGAAGGACCCTATTCTTCCTCTCAACAACCTCATTTTGTTGAGGAGTTCTAGGAGCCAAAAACTCATGGGAAATGCCTAAGCTATTGCAATAGCTTTCAAAACAAGCATTTTCAAATTCCCTCCCATGGTCACTCCTAATTCTTTTAATGCTTTTAATGTGTGAGTTCTTTTCATTTTGAATTTTAGTGCAAAGCATTTTAAAATTTTCAAATGTCTTAGATTTTTCTCTAAGAAAATATGTCCATGTAAATCTAGAAAAATCATCAACACAAACAAAAATGTATCTCTTACCACCGAGACTCTCGGTTTGCATGGGACCCATAAGGTCTATATGTAGAAGCTCTAATGGCTCCTTGGTGGCAAGATACTTGCCTTTCTTGTGCATACTTTTGGTTTGTTTCCCTTGTTGACAAGGTCCACAAACGCCATCGACTTTCTTCCCAAGCTTAGGGAGGCCACGCACAACCTTGAACTTATCTAAGATCCTCAAATCTCGATAGTTCATGTGGCCAAGTCTTTGATGCCATAACTCAATTTCCTCACATTTGGACATATTGCAAGAGATAGCACTAGCTTCAAGACAATAGCAATTGTCACTAGATCTCTTTCCTTTTAGAAAGGTTTGTCCATATGGCATTAAAATAGAGCAATCATTTTTGTTAAACAAGACAGAGAGTCCATCATCATTAAGATGAGAAATGCTTATAAGATTGGCTTGCAAGCCATCAACAAGTAAAGCATTGGACAAGGAGGGTAAATCGGGAATGGAAATGGTTCCTTTCCCTATGACTTTCTTTCTAGATCCATCACCAAAGGTGACAAATCCTTCATCCTCCAAGACAAGGGATTTAAAGAAGCTCCTGTTCCCCGTCATATGCCTAGAACACCCACTATCCAAATACCAAGTGTTAGAGGCATTTGCCTTCAAGGCAATTTGAGCCACATAGCAAGAATAGTTATCCCTTCTAATCCACCTAGGTGTAATGTTCTCATTCCTAGTGGTATTAGTCACATTGGCTCTAGATTTCCTAGGATCATGCAAATTTGCTCTAGATTTCCTAGGAACCTGCATTTTAGCTCTAGCTCTATTTCTTTCAATCATGCTCTTGATTCTACATATTTAAATGTAATTGAAGCAATTAGGTCTAATGTGACCATCAACACCACAAAACTGACAAGTGGGAATAAAGTAAGAAGACATACCATGCCCTTGTGAGTACAAAGCGGCTTTTCCACGCATTTGAGCTTGTCTTTGGTGTTGGATTGGTTCTCTTCTTCTTTGTTGTTGAGTTGGAATGAATTGCTTCCTTGATTGACCTTGCATGAATTGCTTCTTGGCTTGATGGTATTTGGGTTGAGGGAAACTTGCTTGATGCACCCTTGTTGATTGAGCTTGAGCTTGTTTCCCTTGTGCTACCTTGACTTGAGGATCTTTAGAGCA
Source organism: Dipteronia sinensis (assembly GCA_033220585.1). NCBI lineage: Eukaryota > Viridiplantae > Streptophyta > Magnoliopsida > Sapindales > Sapindaceae > Dipteronia > Dipteronia sinensis. The sequence goes on from JANJYJ010000967.1 coordinate 72,698, forward strand.
CTCTCCTAGTTCGATCTTCTTCCCAGGATGTTGTGGGGGTGGATGCTCTTTGTTATCCAAACTCTTGACAAACACAATCTTGCTTGAGGATGAGGTCTCCTTGTCATCTTCATAGCCAAGACCTTTCTTATCACTTGGCCTCTTGCCAACTCCCAACATATGGTCAAGTTTATTCGTACTTGAAGTCATCTTAGCAATGATCTCTCTAGCTTCTTCAAGCTCCTTTTCCATCACTTCCTCATTCCTTTTGGCTATCTTCACTTCTTTATTTAAGTGAGTAGCTTCAGTGGATAACTTGAGATTCTCTCCTTTTAAACTTTGAATCTCTTTCTTCATCTTCAATCTTGAGCTTTGAAAATGCTCAATGAAGCCTTTAAGATCCATTCCTCCTACATCCATATTTGTTGAATGGGATGAAGAGTCACCATCACTAGAGTCATCTTCACTTTGTTTCTCTACCACTTCATCATCTATTGCTTCCTTACTCTTGAGAGAAGATGCGAAGGCAATAAAGTTTGCCACATGATCCTCATCATCTGAGGATTCCCCTTCTTCTTCCAAGTCATCACCATCGCTCCAAGAGGCGGCCATAGCCTTTCCTTTCTTCTTATTTTTCAAATTTCCACAATCCGTGGAGATGTGTCCGAAACCTCCACATTCGAAGCATTGAATCCCTTTTCTTGTGGGCTTGTCTTCAATTGACTCAAACTTCTTGAAAGGAGTCTTCTTCTTTATTTCCTTTCCTTTGGATCCAAATCCCCTCTTCTCAAAATTGATGAACTTCTTGAATCTTTTCACCATGAGGGCCATTTCTTCATCTGAGTCTTCTTCCTCCTTCTCAACCTTAGAAGTCTTCAAAGCAATACTCTTTTGCTTCTTTTGAGGTGTAGGTGTGGGAGTCCATCTAGCCTCATATGCTAGAAGCCTTCCAATAATTTCACTTGGCTTCATATTCTTGTAGTCACTATTCTCCTCAAGAGCCGTCACTTTTGACTCAAATCTTACTGGAAGCGACCTCATAATTTTTTGCTTGATTCTCTTATCCGAATAGGGATCACCAAGTTGATGGCTCTGATTGACTATGTCCATTAACTTCACTTGAAAGTCGTTGAAACACTCATCCTCCTCCATCCTAATTTGCTCGAATTGTGTTTGGAGGACTTGAAGCTTGGAGTCCTTAACCACCTCGGTTCCCTCATGGGCCGTCTCTAGAATCTCCCATGCCTCTTTTGCAATTCTTGTTGTTTGGATCAATTTGTACTGATTGTCATCCATTGCACAAAGAATAGCATGCATAGCCTTGTTGTTCCACTTGGATGCTTCAAACTCTTGAGTTGACCATTCTGACTTTGGCTTGGGAACTACACTTTCGTCTTCAAGAGTCTTTTCCGGAAGAGTGTAGCCATCTTCAATTGCCATCCATGCTTGGTCATTTATTTGGCAAATGTCAGACTCCATCTTGCCTTTCCAAGAGGCATAGTTTACTCCGGTGAGCAAATGAGGTCTTGTGCTAGAGGCTCCCTCATTACCACTTCGTTCCCACTCATAGTGTTTGGGTATGAATGAAATGAATGTTTATGATGCAACAATCACAACCAAAATGCAAGACATACAAAGAGGAAGGATCACCTAAGTGTATCTAGGAACCCGCTCTGATACCAATTGAAAATACACAAAGTGTGTCTAATACAACCTAGAGGGGGGGTGAATAGGTTTTAGTTGATAAATTACCAACTTTTCGACTTAATCAATTTAAATAATCCGCCCCATATTAGCAATCAATCAATCCAATATAAATATACGGAAAACAATAAAAACACAAGGATTGATTTACGTGAGAAACCCTCCAACTGGCCAAAAACTCACGGGCTATCCTTCTAGCCACATACGGTCCTCAAATCCACTATTTGAACGAAAGTTTACAACCTAGGTTGACCTCAAGTCACACCTACTTGGTCACTAACCCTTTCACTCTACCCAACAGGCCTTTAATAGTGATTCTTGACCACAAGCTTGTGCACTAACTCACTTAGTCACAAAGCTTAACAATCAATGAAGAGGTTAAACAACCTATGTGAATATGTAAAAGATATTCAAACATGCAATTAATGCTAGGCAACAATAAATGCTTATCTAAGGATTTAAAGATGTCAATAAATGCAAATCCTAGATATCAATATCTAAATGCAAATGCATGAAGATTTAGCTAGAAGGGTAAAATCGTCCTAAATGCTAGCTATAATGAACAAAGCTCTCAACCAATAAACATCAACTCAACCATGTTATAAATGCCAATAAACATAAAGATATGCAATAAAATCATATAAAAGAGCTAACCCTAGGCAAACAAGAACATAAATAAATACAAAGAGATTTAGGGCATGTTCAAGTTACCTAGTCACTGAAAGCAAGAAGAATCCATGATGAGATGATGCTTGAAGATGTTAGATGCACATGGATTTGTGTTTGGTTGAGTAAAGATGAGTTCTTGGGAGTTTCTCTCTCTAAGGGAAGCTTGGCCTCTCAAAAATGGCTTCTTGAACTCATAAAAACGAGCAAGGAAGAAGATAGAGTATATATAAGGGAGCCCTAGTTGAAACAGCGTCGTTTTGAACTTAGGGCACAAAATCCCGTCAATACCGCTAGATGGACTGCGTCGCAGGCAAGTGTCCAGACCGCGCGGTACACACAGCAGTCCACCGTCTGGACAACAACGCGGTGCAGGGTGCTGTGCATGCAGGTGCACAGGCCGCGGTATGGGCAACAGAGGCCTACTGGACAACACCGCGACTTGGGTCGCTTTGTGTGCAAGTGTACAGGAAGTGGTACAGGAAGCATGACTCTGCTGAGGTATACCGCTCTGTATGCCGCGGTGCAAGCATGTCTTGCCAAGCGGTCTAGGCCGCGCTAAGAGAAGAAATTCTCCTTTCTGGACAAACTCAACACACTAAGAGATGTGCAAAATGTGCAAGTGTGGAGTGTGAAAAGAGGCATATCATTCAATTACATGAAAATAGGAACATAATGCATGCAAGTGAGTGTGTGCAACTAGATCTCTTCAAAGAAAGTTAAACTAGTGAGATACCTTTGAAGTGCTCTTTGAGAGAGATGATGTCCTTGAAGCTTGATCACACTCAAGAGGCCTAAATTACCCTTACAAAGAATAATCCCCAATGTGGTTTGTCAACGAAATAAGCCAATCAAAATATGAGGAACTTACAAGAGCACATTTACATTTATTCCTAAGCATTAACAAGATCAATCAAGTGAGAGTTGGCTTAGTGTTTGGGTTGATTGGGTTATGGGTAATATAGGTGTAGAATGAACAAGTATAAATTTGTTTGGCTAGGGAGCACACACATTATTGGATTGGAAGCGTTTGGCATTTTAAACTGTTAAACACACATTGCCTAATATCACCTCAAAGAATCCATCTACTAAGGGAATAAAAGTTTCAGTCAAGCAGTCCATTTTAATGATGCATGTTCTATGAAGCATGATGATTTTGGTGCAATGAGACTATGCATGGTGTTTGAAAAGTGTTTAAAGATTTGAAATACATTTTCCCTCGTAATTCACAATTTTGGCTTGTGTTTGTGAAACTTACAATGGTTGTCTCCACTATTAGAAGAAGACGCTTGAGCACCAAGTCCCCTCAACTTAGACACCAAAAGATGGGACTAACTCTGTAATGCAAGTGAGACCCTTAAAATGACTAAGAGCTATGAACAAGCACACAAGGCATACACAAATTCGCCACAAACACTTTGCTCAGGATTATCTCACCAAGCTAATCAAAGCTCGAAATTTGTGGCTAGGCAGCAAATATGAAAAAAAAAAACGACATGAAAAATGACTCAAGACACAAAAAATAATGACTCACAGAGGCTTTCTACACCCCCAAACCAAAACCAAACATTGTCCTCACTGTTGAAGGCAAGAGAGCCCGGCCTATCGGTGCGCACCAACCGATGCAGCACAAAAACCTAGGCTCTAATAAAACATAATCAATGCCAACAAAATAAAAGACAAAACACTGGCTCATAACAAAATACGGCATCTTATGTAAATATGGTAATTAAACTTTAAAATTCACCCACATCAAGCATCTAGTACCAAATTTTCGGAAAGTGGGAATTAACCCCCAAACCAATTTCTATCATATGCTCATTCCTGTACATGTATATGTATGCAATCAAAACCCCCAAACCATGTTGGGCTATATAAAATGAAAACATGTATATCCACAAAAGCCTTCGGCTCATCTCATCAAGAAAGAATAAATCAATAAACTTATAATATGGACTTCAAAATTGTATCCTCAATTATAGACATCTTCTCTCATTCACAAATATATCCACATATGCACCCAAAATTTGATATTTACCAAAGAATACCCGCATTCATTCAAATATCCACATATGCTCCAAAAAGGAAAATAGAAAATTAAGTGCAAGGATTAAAGTTGGAAAGAATAAACCAATGTGGAAGCTAGTTGTAGACTCAAAATGAGTAGGTTCTCGCCCGTTTTATAAGCACTCTTGGCTTGCTCGTCCCTCTAAGACTTGCAAGTGGCCGGTGTGTTGAATCCAAGAGATTAAGAATCCTAGCATTAAGCACCATTTATGACCACAAAGGTTAACATTTCAAATCATCACAAGCTAAATATCCCAAAAACAAAATATTATCCACCATCATCCAAACTAAAACATTCCTAAAATGAAACTAAACAAGAAAATCATACTGAAATCAAAATGTTAAGGATTAAATGGGTTGCCTCCCATGAGCGCCTTAGTTATTGTCTTGGCATGACATTGTTGGTCGTATTAATCATCATTCATAACCACTGATCCAACTCCCTCAAGATTTTCTTCCACACTTCTGTATGGTTTCAGTCTTTGTCCGTTCACCTTAAATTTTCCCTCATTTCTTAGACTTTGGATCTCCACTGCTCCATTTTGTAGAACATCCAACACCCGATATGGTCCAGACCATCGTGATTGCAATTTTCCTGGAAAAATCCTTAGCCGAGAGAGATATAGTAGTACAAGCATTCCTGGGTGGAACTCTTTCCTCATCAAATTCCTGTCATGGATTAGCTTGGTCTTTTCCTTGTAAATCCTTGCGTTCCCATAAGCTTGTAGTCTAAATTCTTCCAATTCATTCAACTGGAGGCTTCTCTCTTCTTCTGCCTTGTGATATTCCCAATTTAGCTTCTTGATAGCCCACCAAGCACGGTATTCCAACTCCACAATGAAGATGGTACGCTTTTCCAAACACCAACCTATAAGGACTCATCCCAATTGGAGTTTTGTATGCTGTCCTATATGCCCATAGAGCATCATTCAACCTTGCTGCCCAATCATTTCATGTAGACTTCACTGTTTTCTCTAAAATATGCTTGATGTGCCTGTTGCTCACTTCTACTTGCCCGGATGTCTATGGATAATACGGGGTGGCTACCTTGTGACAGACTCCATATTTCTTCAACAAGTTCCCAAAAATCTGATGGCAAAAATGACTCCCTCCATCACTGATTATCACTTTCGGAGTTCCAAATCTGGCTAGAATGTTTTCTTTCACAAATTTCACTACCACCTTACTATCATTTGTCCTTGTAGCAACTGCTTCAACCCATTTCGAAACATAATCCACTCCCACAAGGATATAGCTCTTCCCTTTTGATGGTGGAAAGGGTCCCATGAAATCAATTCCCCATGTGTCAAAAACTTCCATTACTAAGATTCCTGATTGAGGCATCTCATTCTTTTTTCTAATAGTCCCGGTGCGCTGGCACTTATCACATGCTGCAAAGAATTTGAGGGCATCTCTAAACAAAGATTCCCAGTAAAATCCTGACTGAAGCACTTTAAATGCAGTTTTTCTTGCCCCAAAATGGCCTCCACACGGTAATTCATGGCAAAATCTAAGAATATCTCCCTGTTCTGATTCTGGTACACACTTTCGGATAACCTGATCAGGCCCATATTTAAACAAATATGGTTCGTCCCAGAAAAACTGTCTAGCTTTTGCTATGAATCGTTTCCTTCCCTATGAGTCTTACTCTGGAGGTAGCATATCATGGGTCAGATAACTTGCCATGTCGGCATACCACGGTTCCTCATTGTGTACTACCCACAACTGCTCATCTGGGAAATTTCCTCTTAATGGAACCTCCTCCTTTCCGGATGGACACTCATGAATCAATCTACTAAGGTGGTCTGCTACCACATTCTTACACCCCTTCTTATCTTTGATTTCTAAGTCAAACTCCTGAAGTAATAAGACCCATCTGATCAACCTAGGCTTAGCATCCTTTTTCTGCAATAAATATCTAAGAGCTGAGTGATCCGAATATACTACCACCTTGGTGCCCATTAAATATTGTCAAAAATTATCAAGCGCAAACACTACTGCAAGCAAATCACTTCTACGTTGTAGAGTAATTAAACTAAGCATCATTCAAATTTTGTGATGCATAGTATACCACATGAGGGACCTTGTCAACTCTTTGTCCTAAAACAACACTTATAGCATAATCTGAGGCAGTCACACATCAATTCAAAAGGTAGCTCCCAGTTAGGTGGTTCTATCACGGGTGTTGTGGTCAATGCTTCCTTCAATGTTTTAAATGCTACCAAGCACTCCTGATTTAGCTCAAGTTCTGTCTTTCTGAAGGAGCACACACAATGGTCTATAAATTTTTGAGAAATCCCTAATGAACCTTCTGTAAAACCCACCATGTCCTAGAAAAGATCTTATATCTTTAACGCCCCAAGGTGGTGGTAAGCTCTTGATAACTTCCACTTTGGCTTTGTCCACTTCTATGCCCCTGTAAGAAATGACATGCCCCAATACTATTCCCTGATGTACCATGAAATGTAATTTTTCCCAGTTGAGTACTAAATTGTTCTCGGAGCATCTCTCCAGTACAGTAGCTAAATTCTGGAGACACAAACTAAATGAATCTCCTATACACTGAGAAATCATCCATAAACACTTCTACGATTTCCCTAACCATATCTGAGAAAATAGAGGTCATGCACCTTTGGAAGGTTCCCGGAGCATTACAAAGCCCAAATGGAATTCTTTTGTAAGCGTATGTCCCAAATGGGCATGTGAATGTTGTCTTCTCTTGGTCTTCTGGGGCTATCGCTATCTGATTGTAACTTGAATAGCCATCTCGGAAACAATAGAAACTGTGTCCCGCCAATCGTTCCAAAACTTGATCTATGAAGGGCAACGGGAAATGATCCTTTTTTGTCATGGCATTCGATTTCCTATTGTCTATACACACACGCCACCCTATTTGAAGTCTCTGAGTCACCAACTCATCCTTTTCATTCTTAACCACCGTGACTCCTGACCCCTGACTTCTTAGGTACTACATGAATTGGACTCACCCATTTACTATCAGGGATAGAATAAATGATTCCTACATCTAGTAACTTGAGGATTTCCTTTTTCACTACCTCTTGCATAATAGGATTTAATCTTCTCTGTGGTTCTCTGGATGGTTTAGAGCCTTCCTCTAATGAGATTCTGTGCATGTAGATAGTAGGAATAATTCCCTTTATGTCTTCAATTGACCATCCAATAGTATTCTTATGCTTCTTCAATACTTCAAGCAGCTTTCTTTCCTGACTGTTATCCAAATTTGCAGCAATAATCACTAGGTTCTTCTTGTCCTCATCCAAAAACACATACTTTAAGTCTGATGGAAGTGGTTTTTTCGAGAGTTTGGGAAGGTCTTTCATGTTGCTCACACTCTCCTCCCTCTGACTCCCTAAAACTATCCCCTAAATACTCATCTCCTTGTTCTAGGACTCTCCTCTATGTCTTCAAGGCTTATATCCTCATTAACTTCTGTCCTACTAAACTCTTCTTCCACTGCCCCTTCAACTTCTTTCTCCAATGCATCCAACCTATAGCAGTCATGAGACCCCACCGGATAAGAAATAGTCTCAAAAATATTAAACTCCACCGTCTCATCTAATACCTTCATAGTAAGTTTCCCTTTGTGCATATCGATCACTACTCTAGTTGTTGCAATGAATGGTCATCCCAAAAGTAGTTTCACATCTTTCTCGTCCCGGCCTTCATCCATGTCAATGACAACAAAATCTGTGGGAATGATTAACTCCTTAACTTGAATCAACATGTCCTCCATAATTCCCTTGGGGTTACTCGATGATGAATCTGCTAGAATTAAAGACATGGTGGTAGATCTGAGGTCATTTAATCCTAACCTCTTGTAAACTGAGAACGGCATCAGGTTAATGCTTGCACCCGAATCCAACATAGCCTTTTCTTGGTTCACCCCTCCAATGGTGATGTCGATGATGAAGCTACCATAGTCCTTCATTTTCATAGGCAATGTCTTCTGAATTACTACACTCATATTCATGTTTAACCTTTCTTGTTGCCTTAGTCGAAATCTTTCTTTATCCTTACTCAGTTCCTTGAAGAATTTCCATAAGCTGGCATCTTTTGGATCGCATCCAAAAGAGGTAGATTGATACCCACTTTGGATAGGATGTCAAAAATGTCTTGGAAAGATTATTCCATCTTGGAATTTTTCAACCTTCCGGGAAAAGGTATAGATGAAATATGAGGGTTGGTTGGTTTGTGAAGTTGTTTCCTTTGTTCTAGTGGCATATCTTCATTCTTACTTTCATCTTCTATCTCTTTCACAACTGTGTCTTCTTCTTGTGCCTTTCCTTTTTCTTCGTCAGTGCTCTCTCTGTTTCCATTCCCCAGTACCCGTCTACTTCTAAGGACTGCATTTGCTTGCTCTGGTTGGGCTTGGAAATCTTCCTTTCTCTTTTCATGGTAACATATTAGCTAGCTGTCCAATCTGTCCCTCGAGTCTATGTATGGCAGCATCAATTTCTCTTGCTCTTCTATCATTTGCTTGCATGTAATTCTCTAGTATCCCTCTAGTTGCTTGTTGTGAAGCTATGAAATCTTGTGTCCTTTGTGTAGTTGACTGCATGAAACTTCTAAGCTCCTCATCCAATGGTTCAACATCAAACTCACTTATGTCATAACACTCTTCATATGTTGCTGTGACGACATTATATCTTTCTTTATCTAAAACTATTTCTCATAAAATCCTGCAATTCTTCTTCTAGAGTTAGGGCTTCACCCTCAAAACATTCTGGTTGAAACCCTTGGTAATGATCCCAATCTTGATAACTCTGGTCTTTAAATGGTTCAAAACTTTGTCCTGGGTAGTAATCCATGTATCCTGCCACAAGATGCACAACACAACGCAATCACACGAAACTAACACAACTAAAATAAGATCAATTTAGTAATTGTACAATAAAGACAACACTCAAAACTCAAATAAAAGAAAAGAAACAAAAAATGCGAAATTGTATACTAAAACAAAACCTAATCACAACTATGTAGGCCGATCCCCGGCAGCGGCGCCATTTTGAACAAGAGTGTTTTTGTCGTTAGAAAATGCCGGTCAAAATTAATTTATAAAAACCTCAAATGCCTCAAAATGTTACAAAACAAGTGTAATGGCAAGTATGGGTATCGTCCACAGGGAAAGGGAAATTAAATGGCTAAAACTAGTTAACTACTATTAAAACTAAACTAAACATGAATAAGGTAATGATTGATGGTTGAGTTGAAAGGCTAATAACTATGATGCAACTACAATTAGACTAACTAATCTAACATGCAATTAGTGTTAATATAGGATAGTGGGAACTAAGGAGTTGGTGGATCCAAAGAGTGAATATAGGCAACATAGGAACTCACATGAATGCACTTTAATCTTATGTAACAAATCAAATCATGTATAGGATTTGTTGTATACCACTTATGAATGTCCCACCCATCATGTATAGTATTGGCCACCCACAAATGGTTATGCAATGAAAGAATATCTATCAAATAAGGGCTAATCTCTTAGTTTAAATTCAGCAACCCATCATGTATGGTGTTGATGCTTAATCTCTCACAAGCAACCAATCAAATCATGTATAGGATTGATTACCCATTTGAGATTAGATAGAAATTGAGATTAATTAGTCCGGATTTCACTTGGGTAATGTACCATTGTTCAATCCTTCCATTCAAGTGAGCTTAAGAGAACCTAGCATCATGTATACCAAGTTCTCTACTCTAATCATTTCTCAAACAACTTGTAAAGAGAGTCATGTATAATCAAAGACAAATCATTCTAGAAATCAATTAAGAACAATGAATGAAACATAATTGAGAGATTTAATATAAAATATAAAGTTCATTACAAGCCCAACATCCAATAGTGTCTCACATCAGTCCCTTAGTGGGATATCTAGCTACTCATGACAAATATAATAAAATAAATAGGAGAAGAGAGATAGAGAAGACCTATGTTGAGAAACTCCTCCTTTCTTGAAGCTTGATTCCAATCTCCAATGTCCTTAAGTAGATGAGGATGATGGTTAGATTTTTTGAGGTTTGTGTTCTTGGGAGAGAATTGTATGAGAGAAGGGAAGAAAGTGTATGAGAGAGAAGATGAGAGAAGAAGAAGAGCTTTAAATCATAAAATTGGTGTATTTATATGCTAGGGAGGTTAGGGTCAATCTGGGCTTGAAAAGACATCATTGCCCTCAAAAAATTGCTTAAAACCCATCACTTTTGGTGCTAGAAAGTGCAGTGCATGGGTATAGCACGGGTAAAAAAACTGGTACTACACGGGTAGTGCACGGGTAGGTTACCCGTGCAATTACCTCGTGCAGTTGCCTGTGGACAGCCGCTCAACAGTTACTAAAATAGTCATAACTTCCTCTACACAACTCGGAATCACAATCCGTAAAAACCGCTGGAAACTAAACTCCCGGGGCTTTCCGAATATATATAATTCAAAACATGGTCCAATCCAAGGAGGGAGATATGATCCTTTGAAGTGGGATGATCTGCACATACATTTTTTACAATTTCAACCCTTTTGTCACCAAATCTCACTTTTTGTGCCTTCTGGTCTGGGCAATGTGCACGGGTGATACCCGTGTAGTTATCCATGCACTAAGATCATTCCTGAAATCCATCTTTCGATGCACGGGTAGTTACACGAGTGGTGCATGGGTATGCTACCCATGCACTATGGCCTTCAATACCCCCATTTTTTGCACCACTCATCTTCTTTTTATCCCGCTTCTTGATTTTTCACCTAATGCCTACAATATCAACAAAAGAGCCATAAATACACATAAAAATACCCAAGAACAAGACAAAGAGAAAGGATATGAGCGCCAAAATGTATGACATTTTCGGCTAGATCAGATCACATTCAAGATTTTAGTAACAAACCAAAAACATGCTAGATTCACACAAATATGATCAATGTATATTCTAGCAAATATTTAGAGCATATATTTATGAACAAGTCAATTGAATCCTAATTAGCTCTAAATATGAAATCAAATGTGCTAATCCTAAATCTATTCAACTAATGAGTCCTAGCACATGAAAAGGCTATCAATCATGAAAATAAAATCAATCAAAGATCATTTAGCCCTAGATAATAAGCTAATCACAATACAATACATAAACATGTGAAAACCTAGATTTCAAGAAAACTAGTTCACATTCAAGTCTCTAATCAGACTAGATTAGCTTATAATTGATGCTTTGCTTCTCAAATACATTTGTTCAAGTAACACATACATATAGAAGAGGAAAACCCAAGGTAATTGAAGACTTTGAAGATCAAAACACAAAGATTAGAATAATACCTTGTAATCTTGTGAAGTTTCAGTTTTTACTATAAAACCACCACAATACCTTGATGTTGGTTTGAACTTGATGTCATATTGCATGATTGCCTAATTTTTATACTGAGCCATGTTTGAGTCTTTATCTTTTTGTTGTCATTGATTGTGTATGATAAGTGTCTAGGTTTGTTATGTTATGTGTCTAGTTAGGTGAGCGCTGCTAGACCGAGCTCTCTTGTTTTCAACATTGAGGACAATGTTAGGTTTTGGTTTGGAGGTGTAGAGGCCTTGTTGAGTAGTCTTTTTGACGTCTTTTGTGTCCTGAGTCATTTTTCGTGTCAATAGTTTCAAATTTGCTGCTTTGCCAAAAAAATTGAGCTTAATTTAGCTTGGTGTGATATCTTGAGCAAAGTGTTTGTGGCGAATTTGTTTTTGCTTTGTGTGCTTGTTCAGTAGCTCTTAGTCAACTTAGGGGTCTCACTTGCACTTCATGGGTTAGTCCCATCTTTTAGTGTTTAAGTTGAGGGGGCTCAGTGCTCAGGCTATTAGGATTATGCTCAATAACAAGAGTGTAATAATGTATTTGACAATCTTTTCATATTAATAAAGTGATTTATAGTTTAACAAATCTTATAGCATTTATAGTTTAATAATTATAATTGTAAAAAGTAAATAATCATAAGGTCAAAAGACTATGAGACATGAAGAATTGTTCGTACATCTGGATATGTATGTGGTCGACACAATTCTTTAGTTAGTCTTGAACAATATTCACAACTTAAGATAAACGTTGGGCGCCTTTACCTTGTTAAAGTTGTAGATTCTTTTGCTAGCATTTGAGTGAGATCAAATGTGTTATGATGAGTCTAAAGTCATCGAAGTGTAGTGTATATGGGCAAAAGAATCTAGTGCACTAGGTGCATTGAATATGATCACAGTGAAATACATTATCCAGAACCGTCAGTGGATAAAAATTTTCACTTGAGGACAATCGGAGAGTCTATCTTAATCTTGAGATAAATGATGGACTTATAGTTACAAGTGTTATTATTTCAGCTATCAATGAGTACGATTATATAGCATAGTCTATGAAAATACACAAAGTGTGTCTAATACAACCTAGAGGAAGAGGGGGGGGGGGGGGGGGTGAATAGGTTTTAGTTGATTTATTACCAACTTTTTCGACTTAATCAATTTTAATAATCCTGCCCCAAATTAGCAATCAATCAATCCAATATAAATATGCGGAAAACAATAAAAACACAAGGATTGATTTACGTGAGAAACCCTCCAACTGGGCAAAAACTCACGGGCTATCCTTCTAGCCACATACGGTCCTCAAATCCACTATTTGAACGAAAGTTTACAACCTAGGTTGACCTCAATTCACACCTACTTGGTCACTAACCCTTTCACTCTACCCAACGGGCCTTTAATAGTGATTCTTGACCACAAGCTTGTGCACTAACTCACTTAGTCACAAAGCTTAACAATCAATGAAGAGGTTACACAACCTATGTGAATATGTAAAAGATATTCAAACATGCAATTAATGCTAGGCAACAATAAATGCTTATCTAAGGATTTAAAGATGTCAATAAATGCAAATCCTAGATATCAATATCTAAATGCAAATGCATGAAGATTTAGCTAGAAGGGTAAAATCGTCCTAAATGCTAGCTATTAATGAACAAAGCTCTCAACCAACAAACATCAACTCAACCATGTTATAAATGCCAATAAACATAAAGATATGTAATAAAATCATATAAAAGAGCTAACCATAGTCAAACAAGAACATAAATAAATACAAAGAGATTTAGGGCATGTTCAAGTTACCTAGTCAATGAAAGCAAGAAGAATCCATGATGAGATGATGCTTGAAGATGTTAGATGCACATGGATTTGTGTTTGGTTGAGTAAAGATGAGTTCTTGGGAGTTTCTCTCTCTAAGGGAAGCTTGGCCTATCAAAAATGGCTTCTTGAACTCATAAAAACGAGCAAGGAAGAAGAGAGAGTATATATAAGGGAGCCCTAGTTAAAACAGTGTCGTTTTGGACTTAGGGCACCAAATCCCGTCAATACCGCTAGATGGACCGCGTCGCAGGCAAGTGTCCAAACCGCGTACACACAGCTTTGCAACGTCTGGACAACAACGCGGTGCAGGGCGCTGTGCATGCAGGTGCACAGGCCGCGGTATGGGCAACAGAGGCCTACTGGACAACACCGTAACTTGGGTCGCTTTGCGTGCAAGTGTACAGGAAGCGGTACAGGAAGCATGACCCTGCTGAGGTATACCGCTCTGTATGCCGCGGTGCAAGCATGTCTTGCCAAGCGGTCTAGGCTGCGCTAAGAGAAGAAATTCTCTTTTCTGAGAAATCAACACACTAAGTGATGTGCAAAATGTGCAAGTGTGGAGTGTGAAAAGAGGCATACAATACATCATTCAATTACATGAAGATAGGAACATAATGAATGCAAGTGAGTGTGTGCAACTAGATCTCTTCAAAGAAAGTTAAACTAGTGAGATACCTTTGAAGTGCTCTTTGAGAGAGATGATGTCCTTGAAGTTTGATCACACTCAAGAGGCCTAAATTACCCTTACAAAGAATAATCCCCAATGTGCTTTGTCAACGAAATAAGCCAATCAAAATATGAGGAACTTACAATCTCCCCCTTTGGCTATTTCGTGACAAAACCACCACTCACAGATCATCCTCACAAAAAGTAAAAACTAAAGGTCAACAAAAAGATATTCTACATTACAAAATGATACCTAGATACTAGGTCTTCAAAACTTCAAGCTCTTGTAGAATAGCCACCTTCCCTACAAAACAATGAGACTACACTTTCCAAGACAAGTGCATGTGAGGTGATCAAGAGAGATAAATAAATAAGAGCAATTTTCATAATAAAAGAAAACTTCAACATGCAACATGCAAATGGTCCCCCTATATAGGTTACTCCCCCTCAACGGGACAATCTCTCCAAATATGCAATCCCCTTAAATAAAACCACATTACTCCCCCTTTTTGTCATGAGATGGGCAAAGGAGTATTCCCCAACCGGGTCACTTTAGCAAAGAGAGCTATTTGCAAGATAAGTGCATAATCATATACAACAACTTTATGCAACTCAATTAATTGAGAGAGAATCATTGAGGGTTTATTGTTTAGAAGAAAATGTGTGACTTAGTTGCTTCGGATGTAAGATATGTAACATCATGGTTCAAGCGAATGGTTTTTGGCAAGGAGAACATCAAAAGGGTTTCCAAAAGAATTCAAACCAATTTGCACCCTTTTGCCATAAAGAAACATGATATAGTGTTTTGAAAAGAAATTTCAATGCACACAAAACTATATCAAACCTTAAAAGCAAATCAAGACATTGGATCAAGAGATCCTTTTAGATTTTTCCGGATAATTTGTCCGTATGATAGTAGTCTTGATTAACAATTAAGAAGAGAGAGAAGACTAATTTGGATATAAAATCCTTATTGATTACGTGGATACAAGATCCTTATTGATTAGTCTTCTCATTTGCATACACACCCATTTGCATTCAAGCAATCAAAACATATTTCATGCATATCATTTTGAGCATGTCAAAATCAAGTTCACATGTCATGGAGATAAATTTTAGGTCATTCAAATGTACTTCCCAATCAATTCTCCTAATCCAAAAATGCATGTTTGAACATAGAGGTGACATGGATTACAAATCAAGCAAGGCACACTTATTAAATAAAAAGCCATATAAGAATATATATAAGCACAACCAAGAATACTCAAGCAATTAATAAAAAAGCATAAAGTTGATCAAGTTTTTGCTTATTCCAACATGCAAGGTTGCTCTCTTTGCTTGAGTTCCCCATAAGGGGTCAATCACCAAAACACATCAAGGCATATGACAAATCCCAATAGACCTACTATGTGACTTGAACCTAGTTGAGTCTAAGGGCTTTATAAATAAATCCGCTAGTTGATCATTAGTGCCCACATGCTCAAGTGCAATGCATTTGTTTTCAACTAGTTCTCTAATGAAATGATGCCTAATGTCTATATGCTTTGTCCTAGAGTGCTGAACAGGATTCTTTGAAATGTTAATTGCACTCATGTTATCACAATAGAAGGTTAGAATACCTTGATCAAAGCCATAATCCACAAGCATTTGTTTCATCCAAAGGAGTTATGTGCAAGCACTCCCGGCGGCTATGTATTCCACTTCAGCTGTGGATAGAGAGATGGAATTTTGCTTCTTGCAAAACCATGAGACCAAGTTGTTATCTAGGAAGAAGCAACCGCCCGATGTACTCTTCCTATCATCACAATTTCCTACCCAATCTGCATCACTAAAGCCAACTAAGCTAGCATTAGTGTCAAAAGAGTACCATATCCCATAGTTGGATGTCCCATTCACATATCGAATGATTCTCTTCACGGAGGAGAGATGGGATTCCTTGGGATCCGCTTGGTACCTAGCACACACACCCACACTAAAGACTATATCGGGCCTACTTGCGGTCAAGTAAAGCAAGCTACCAATCATGCCACGATAAAGAATTTGTTCCACACTCTTGCCACTAGCATCCTTGCTTAGTTTCAAGGTGGTACTCATGGGTGTGTCACAATGTTTGGCATTCTCAAGGCCAAACTTCTTCACTAGGTTCTTAGCATACTTAGCTTGGGATATGAAAATCCCATCATGCAATTGCTTGATTTGCAAACCTAGGAAGTAATTGAGCTCCCCAACAAGACTCATCTCAAACTCATGAGACATGACATCAACAAATTTTTGGACTTTGGATTTGTTAGTGGAGCCAAAAACAATATCATCAACATAAATTTGAGCTATGAAAAGCTCATCTTTGTTCCTCTTGATGAATAAAGTTTTGTCAACACTACCCCTAGTGTAGTCATTGTCAACAAGAAACTGAGTGAGGCGTTCATACCAAGCCCTAGGTGCTTTTTTTAACCCATATAAAGCCTTCTTGACGCTATAGACATGATTGGGGTGGTGTGGATCCACAAACCCCCTGGGTTGCTCAACAAACACCTCCTTATGCAAGAAACCATTGAGGAAGGCACTCTTAACATCCATTTGATGCAATTTGAACTTGTGCACACATGATATGGACAAAAGAAGCCTTATGGACTCAAGACGGGCAACCGGAGCAAAAGTCTCCTTAAAGTCAATACCCTCAATTTGAGAGTATCCTTGTGCTACAAGTCTAGCCTTGTTGCGCACAATGTTGCCATTTTCATCCGACTTGTTTCTATATACCCATTTGGTGCCTATGACATTAGTATCCTTGGGTCCAGGAACAAGAGTCCAAACCTCATTTCTTTCAAATTGGTTTAGCTCTTCTTGCATGGCAAGAACCCTAAACTCATCATTCAAGGCTTCATCAACCTTTTTGGGTTCAATTTAAGAGGTGTAACAAGTATAGCTAATTTGATTAGCTATTTGACGCCTAGTCCTAACACCCTCATTCATATCTCCAAGAATGTCATTCTTATTGTGGAGATGTCTAACCCATGGAGCGGGTTCTTTAGAGTCCAAAGATGGATCTCTATCAAGAGGTTGGATGACCTCTTCATCAAGACTTGACTTCACATCAATTGAAGTCTCACCATTCTTCTCCAAGAAAGGATCATCAAGCACAATGACCTCCTCATCATGGTCTCTAGTCTTAGGCCTACAATCATCTATGATGACATTAGATGATTCCATGACACTCCGAGTTTTTAAATTGAAAACTCTATAGGCCTTACTATTAAGGGCATAGCCAATAAAAATCCCCTCATCACTCTTGGCATCAAACTTGCCAAGTTGATCTCGGTCAATTAGAATGTAGCATTTGCTCCCAAATGAGTGGAAGTAGCTAACATTTGGCTTCCTACCCTTCTATAATTCATAGGAGCTTTGCCTAGTACCCGGCCTTAGGAAGACTATATTTCCTATGTAGCAAGCCGTATTGACGGCCTCGGCCCAAAGGTTCCTAGGGACATTGTTGCTAAGCAACATCACACGGCACATCTCTTGAAGGACCCTATTCTTCCTCTCAACAACCCCATTTTGTTGAGGAGTTCTAGGAGGCAAAAACTCATGGGAAATGCATAAGCTATTGCAATAGCTTTCAAAACAAGCATTTTCAAATTCCCTCCCATGGTCACTCCTAATTCTTTTAATGCTTTTAATGTGTGAGTTCTTTTCATTTTGAATTTTAGTGCAAAGCATTTTAAAATTTTCAAATGTTTCAGATTTTTCTCTAAGAAAATATGTCCATGTAAATCTAGAAAAATCATCAACAAAAACAAAATGTATCTCTTGCCACCGAGACTCTCGGTTTGCATGGGACCCATAAGGTCCATATGTAGAAGCTCTAATGGCTCCTTGGTGGCGAGATACTTGCCTTTCTTGTGCATACTATTGGTTTGTTTCCCTTGTTGACAAGGTCCACAAACGCCATCGACTTTCTTCCCAAGCTTAGGGAGGCCATGCACAACCTTGAACTTATCTAAGATCCTCAAATCTCGATAGTTCATGTGGCCAAGTCTTTGATGCCATAACTCAATTTCCTCACATTTGGACATATTGCAAGAGATAGCACTAGCTTCAAGACAATAGCAATTGTCACTAGATTTCTTTCCTTTTAGCATGGTTTGTCCATTGGGCATTAAAATAGAGCAATCATTTTTGTTAAAAAAGACAGAGAGTCCATCATCATTAAGATGAGAAATGCTTATAAGATTGGCTTGCAAGCCATCAACAAGTAAAGCATTGGACAAGGAGGGTAAATCGGGAATGGAAATGGTTCCTTTCCCTATGACTTTCTTTCTAGATCCATCACTAAAGGTGACAAATCCTCCATCCTCCAAGACAAGGGATTTAAAGAAGCTCTTGTTCCCCCTCATATGCCTAGAACACCCACTATCCAAATACCAAGTGTTAGAGGCATTTGCCTTCAAGGAAATTTGAGCCACATAGCAAGAATAGTTATCCCTTCTAATCCACCTAGGTGTAATGTTCTCATTCCTAGTGGTATTAGTCACATTGGCTCTAGATTTCCTAGGATCATGCAAATTTGCTCTAGATTTCCTAGGAACATGCATTTTAGCTCTAGCTCTATTTCTTTCAATCATGCTCTTGATTCTACACATTTAAATGTATTTGAAGCAATTAGGTCTAATGTGACCATCAACACCACAAAAGTGACAAGTGGGAATAAAATAAGAAGACATACCATGCCCTTGTGAGTACAAAGGGGCTTTTCCACGCATTTGAGCTTGTCTTTGGTGTTGGATTGGTTCTCTTCTTCTTTGTTGTTGAGTTGGAATGAATTGCTTCCTTGATTGACCTTGCATGAATTGCTTCTTGGCTTGATGGTATTTGGGTTGAGGGAAACTTGCTTGATGCACCCTTGTTGATTGAGCTTGAGCTTGTTTCCCTTGTGCTACCTTGACTTGAGAATCTTTAGAGCACTCTTCTAGTTCGATCTTCTTCCTAGGATATTGTGGGGGTGAAGGCTCTTTGTTATCCAAACTCTTGACAAACACAATCTTGCTTGAGGATGAGGTCTCCTTGTCATCTTCATAGCCAAGACCTTTCTTATCACTTGGCCTCTTGCCAACTCCCAACATGTGGTCAAGTTTATTCATGCTTGAAGTCATCTTAGCAATGATCTCTCTAGCTTTTTCAAGCTCCTTTTCCATCAATTCCTCATTCCTTTTGGCTATCTTCACTTCTTTATTTAAGTGAGTAGCTTCGGTGGATAGCTTGAGATTCTCTCATTTTAGCCTTTGAATCTCTTTCTTTATCTTCAATCTTGAGCTTTGAAAATGCTCAATGAAGCCTTCAAGATCCATTCCTCCTACATCCATATTTGTTGAATGGGATGAAGAGTCACCATCGCTAGAGTCATCTTCACTTTGTTTCTCTACCTCTTCATCATCTATTGCTTCCTTACTCTTGAGAGAAGATGCGAAGGCAATAAAGTTTGCCACATGATCCTTATCATCTGAGGATTCTCCTTCTTCTTCCAAGTCATCACCATCGCTCCAAGAGGCGGCCATAGCCTTTCCTTTCTTCTTATTTTTCAAATTTCCATAATCCGTGGAGATGTGTCCGAAACCTCCACATTCGAAGCATTGAATCCCTTTTCTTGTGGGCTTGTCTTCACTTGACTCAAACTTCTTGAAAGGAGTCTTCTTCTTTATTTCCTTTCCTTTGGATCCAAATCCCCTCTTCTCAAAATTGATGAACTTCTTGAATCTTTTCACCATGAGGGCCATTTCTTCATCTGAGTCTTCTTCCTCCTTCTCAACCTTAGAAGTCTTCGGAGCAATACTCTTTTGCTTCTTTTGAGGTGTAGGTGTGGGAGTCCATCTAGACTCATATGCTAGAAGACTTCCAATAACTTCACTTGGCTTCATATTCTTGTAGTCACTATTCTCCTCAAGAGCCGTCACTTTTGACTCAAATATTGCTGGAAGCGACCTTATAATTTTTTGCTTGATCCTCCTATCCGAATAGGGATCACCAAGTTGATGGCTCTAATTGATTATGTCCATCAACTTCACTTGAAATTCATTGAAGCACTCATCCTCCTCCATCATTATTTGCTTGAATTGTGTTTGGAGGACTTGAAGCTTGGAGTCCTTGACCACCTCGGTTCCCTCACGGGCCGTCTCTAGAATCTCTCATGCCTCTTTTGCAATTCTTGTTGTTTGGATCAATTTGTACTGATTGTCATCCATTGCACAAAGAATAGCATGCATAGCCTTGTTGTTCCACTTGGATTTCAAACTCTTGAGTTGACCATTCCGACTTTGGCTTGGGAACTACACTTTCGTCTTCTAGAGTCTTTTCCGGAAGAGTGTAGCCATCTTCAACTGCCATCCATGCTCGGTCATTTATTTGGCAAATGTAAGACTCCATCTTGCCTTTCCAAGAGGCATAGTTTACTCCGGTGAGCAAATGGGGTCTTGTGCTAGAGGCTCCCTCATTACCACTTCCGTTCCCACTCATAGTGTTTGGGTATGAATGAGATTAATGTTTATGATGCAACAATCACAAATAAAATGCAAGACACACAAAGAGCAAGGATCACCTAAGTGTATCTAGGAACCCGCTCTGATACCAATTGAAAATACACAAAGTGTGTCTAATACAACCTAGAGGGGGCGGGTGAATAGGTTTTAGTTGATTTATTACCAACTTTTTGACTTAATCAATTTTAATAATCCTGTCCCATATTAGCAATCAATCAATCCAATATAAATATGTGGAAAACAATAAAAACACAAGGATTGATTTACGTGAGAAACCCTCCAACTGGGTAAAAACTCACGGGCTATCCTTCTAGCCACATACGGTCCTCAAATCCACTATTTGAACGAAAGTTTACAACCTAGGTTGACCTCAAGTCACACCTACTTGGTCACTTACCCTTTCACTCTACCCAACGGGCCTTCAATAGTGATTCTTGACCACAAGCTTGTGCACTAACTCACTTAGTCACAAAGCTTAACAATCAATGAAGAGGTTACACAACCTATGTGAATATGTAAAAGATATTCAAACATGCAATTAATGCTAGGCAACAATAAATGCTTATCTAAGGATTTAAAGATGTCAATAAATGCAAATCCTAGATATCAATATCTAAATGCAAATGCATGAAGATTTAGCTAGAAGGGTAAAATCGTCCTAAATGCTAGCTATTAATGAACAAAGCTCTCAACCAACAAACATCAACTCAACCATGTTATAAATGCCAATAAACATAAAGATATGCAATAACATCATATAAAAGAGCTAACCCTAGGCAAACAAGAACATAAATAAATACAAAGAGATTTAGGGCATGTTCAAGTTACCTAGTTAATGAAAGCAAGAAGAATCCATGATGAGATGATGCTTGAAGATGTTAGATGCACATGGATTTGTGTTTGGTTGAGTAAAGATGAGTTCTTGGGAGTTTCTCTCTCTAAGGGAAGCTTGGCCTATCAAAAATAGCTTTTTAAACTCATAAAAACGAGCAAGGAAGAAGAGAGAGTATATATAAGGGAGCCCTAGTTAAAACAGCGTCGTTTTGGACTTAGGGCACCAAATCCCGTCAATACCGCTAGATGGACCACGTCACAGGCAAGTATCCAGACCGCGGTACACACAGCAGTGCAACGTCTGGACAACAACCCGGTGCAGGGCGCTGTGCATGCAGGTGCACAGGCCGCGGTATAGGCAACAGAGGCCTACTGGACAACACCGCGACTTGGGTCGCTTTGCGTACAAGTGTACAGGAAGCGGTACAGGAAGCATGACCTTGCTGAGGTATACCGCTCTGTATGCCGCGGTGCAAGCATGTCTTGCCAAGCGGTCTAGGTCGCGCTAAGAGAAGAAATTCTCTTTTCTGGGAAAACTCAACACACTAAGTGATGTGCAAAATGTGCAAGTGTGGAGTGTGAAAAGAGGCATACAATACATCATTCAATTACATGAAGATGGGAACATAATGCATGCAAGTGAGTGTGTGCAACTAGATCTCTTCAAAGAAAGTTAAACTAGTGAGATACCTTTGAAGTGCTCTTTGAGAGAGATGATGTCCTTGAAGCTTGATCACACTCAAGAGGCCTAAATTACCCTTACAAAGAATAATCCCCAATGTGGTTTGTCAACGAAATAAGCCAATCAAAATATGAGGAACTTACAGTCTATCATCGATAGTTTGGTGGTATTCATTTGTTAATCAATAGAGGACTTCATTTATAGTTATGGATATCATGGCTCCATTTATTAAATGTGAGTAGAATATCATCGTATGGATATTTTATTGTATTGGATAGTAAATCTTAACATTAAGTTTTCAATAGTGTCTACTGAAACATGGCTTCTGGACAAGTCAAAATATCCAAGTTTAAAATATGGTCATGTGAGCAAATATGGTAACTAGGAGAGCTATAGGCGGTCTATGAGCTCTTGGCGATTGCTGATATTTTTCATGAGGATACACTATCTCCAATGAGGTTGTCTAGGGTACGAATGAGTAACATTGACTTATTCTATCTTTATTTAATAGTTCAATTTTAGCTCTTTAATGGAATGAGTTAAAATTAATAGATTGAACCTAAGTGAATTATTTGTTGATTGTGATTAGGTTATGTCTATTGAAGTTTAAAATTAGATAGCCCACCAAGATTCCTAATCCACAAGAACTTGGATGGATCACTGGATATATTCTACCGGATCAATTTCTGAGTCCATTTAGAATTGTTTTTGGATTTCGGAATCCAAAGGTTTTGGAGAGGTGTGACACGCATTTTGCCATGGTATGCAATATCAAAACAAATTTATAAAATCCTAAGATGCACTCAAACAAGTATGCGGCAAGTATGGGTATCGTTCCACAGGGATCGAACGATAGCTATGACTAAATCCTACTTTAATGATAACTACAACCAAGAATTAAATGAAATGATTGATGATTGATGATTAACTAAAATGCAAGCTAAATATAAACTAACTAAATGCACTAAGATAGTAGGTGATAATAGATGATAAATATCTAAGTAATTGATGGATTCATTAGAGCAAACTATAGGCAAGATGAACTCTCATTAGTGAACTTTAGTCAAATATAACCAAACTAGAGTGTATAGCTTTATTGTATATCACTTGTGGGTTTCCAATCTAGAGTGTATAGTATTGGACACCAATAAATGATTTTTCATGAATGTGCATCTACCAAAATAAGGGATTAATCTCATGTAAGGTCACTAATTCTAGAGTGTATAGAATTAATGCTTAATCCCTTACAAGCAACCAATCCTAGAGTATATATTATGATTACCCATGCAAGATTAGATAGAAATTGAGATTTAATAATCCCGATTTCACTTGAGGAGTGTACTCTTGTGCAATCCTTCCATTAAATTAAGCATTAGAGAATCAAATAGAGTGTAAATCTAATTCTCTACTCAAATAATTCCTTAAACAACTTGTTAAGAGAGGAGTGTACAATCAAAACAAATTATCATTGAAATCAATTAGAACATCGAATGAAACATATTTGCTAGATTGATACATATATAAAAATAGAGTTCATTACAATACCCACAATTTACATAAGAATCACATCAATCCCTTAGTTGGATATCTAGCTACTCATGACAAATAAAATAAAAAGATAAAAAGGAGAGAGATAGAAGGAACTCATGAAAATCCCCCTCATATGTCCTTCTTGAGTAGAGATTGATGAGGTTAAGGTGTGGGTTTTTAGGAGATTGGGAAAGAATGGGTTTTAGATTTAGAGAGAGAAAATGTGAA
The DNA here is from genome assembly GCA_033220585.1 of Dipteronia sinensis. Lineage (NCBI taxonomy): Eukaryota > Viridiplantae > Streptophyta > Magnoliopsida > Sapindales > Sapindaceae > Dipteronia > Dipteronia sinensis. The sequence goes on from JANJYJ010000967.1 coordinate 96,745, forward strand.
TGGAATGGGTGTATGGTCTTGGGTTGGTATCCTTTTGAAAAATTAGATATGAAGCTTTATATAGTTCCTTCAAAAATAGGTCAAAATGTTGATGTGGCGAGCTGAGAATCACATATAGCATGGGTATAGCACGGGTAAGGTACCCGTGTAATTTCCCATGCAGTCTTAACTTCATTCCTGATTTGTGCAATGTGCACGGGTAATACCTGTGCAGTTACCCATGCACTGAGATCTTCTCCAATTCCTTCTTCTGGTGCACGGGTGCATGCACGGGTAGTGCACTATGGCCTTCTTCACTACATGTTTTTTACCATTTGACCTTTTTGCCCCTCTTCATGCCTTTACACCAAATACCTGCATTATCAACCAAAAGAGCCATAAATACTCATAAAAACACTCAAGAGCAAGACAAAGGGAAAGTATATGAGGGCCAAAATGTATGAAATTTTTGGCTCGATCAAATACCCCCAAACCAAACCTTTGCTCGTCCTTGAGCAAACTCCAATCATAACAAAGATATATACTCTAAACACACAACCATGACTCGATCTAAAAATTCCTAGACTCAAACAAATAAGCTGCAAGCCAACTAACTTAGAGATAAGTCAGAGATAATGAGAGTAAGGAATAGGCTAATGTAAAATGTTCTAAATAACTCCAAGGAACCACAAGGGGGAAACTTGCACGACACGAATCCCACACTTTAAGTGCCATTGCCTTGGAAACTACTCACTCTCATGCCCGTAGCATAATTCGCTTCAACCTAAGTTCTCATATGGATTCTCTATTATTTTTCCTCTCATAACCTAGGTTCATACTCATGCAATCACTACAAAAAAATGGTCTTTTCCGACGGCTAAATGTCGTCGAAAAAGATGCTTTCCCGTCAGAAATAAACTTTTCCGATGGGAAAAAGCCATCGCAGGCCTTCACAAATACGCTTGTCGCAAATAGCCATTTACCGACGAGCTGTTACAAATACTACCATTTCCGACGGCCAGGGCTGTCGGAAAAAATAAAAATGCCGTCGGTAATATTAATTGAAGGTGGTCAAAATTACTAGTATTTCCGACGACGTACTTTTATTTCCGACGGGGAATGGCCGTCGGAAAAAGTTCATTGACAAAAAAAATGACGCACCTTCTACTTGATGGCACCACATCACCCCATCACACAAGCTAAATTCCTTGCATTTTATATGGCTCGAACCCGTGACTGGATGATTGATCGTAAAGGTTACTCATACCATTTTGCTGTAACTTTGTATCTGATATCTTTTGCATACTAATTATATATAAGTTATTGATATGTTTGCATACTATCTAATTAAATATATTTTTTTGTATAATATTTAAATATAACTATTGATATTGTTTTTTAAAATAATATTTTATTAAAACATTTCCCTTATTTGATAGGAAATTACAGTTTACAACTACTTTATCTTGAAATAGGATACGTATATTATATCCTTGTTGATTTATTTTTTATAACCAACATTTTACTAAAAAATTAATAATTTTTATTTATTAATAATTTAAACTTATTTTAGTAATTACTAATAATTTTGCTATATTTTATATTTATTTAATTTAGTCAGATGTACACATAAAGTAGTTCTTATTAGTACCATTTTTTGTCCCTAAAGTCTGGTCCCTATTGTCTAATTTTCTTGCAGTGATCGCCATAATTGTTTTTTACGTAGTGATAAATAGTGATAAATACAAAAATAACACATATAGAGATACATTTAAAATATTGACCAACAAATCACATTTTTTTTGTAGTGTATAAATTATCACATACATTCCATTATAATTTATTAATTACTATTATAATAATAAATTAATTATTTTTTCCATGACAAAGCCATAACAAATAATGTAGGAAATAGTACTGCATTTTCGAAAGCGTAATTGCCCTTAAAATTAATTCGAATTAAATTTTAACATTTCCGACGGCATAAAAAATACCGTCGGAAATATAAACTATTTCCGACGGCATAAAAAAAGCCGTCGGAAATACATACTATTTCCGACGGCACAAAAAAGGCCGTCGGAAATACAAACCATTAGGCCGTCAGAAATGTTGTATTACTTTTCTTCATTTCGGAAGGCATAATGACTAATTCTGATGGTTATTGGGCCGTCGGAAATGTGGTATTATAGTTTTGCTCATTTCCGACGACACTAATATTGCTGTCGGAAAAGGTACCATTACTGACTGCAATTAGTGCCGTCGGAAATAGTTCGTCACTAATAGACTTTTTTTTGTAGTGAATATGTATGCAAAAGAGTTTATGTAATGAAATCAAAGTAATTGCATACAATTCAAACAAAATAAACGCTCTTTTTAGTGAAACAGTCTCATGAAAGAATCAAGTGCCATGAACGTGGAAAGAGCATGCATCGACTAATATTCCCAAGTTAGATTTCCCCTAAGATCAACTAGGTTTTTTCCACTTGGTTGTAATGGGCCTAAGGTGATTGGTGATTAGAAAGAATGGGAATTTAGGCACAATGCGCTAATCAACCAAGTTAAGGCAATACATTCTACGTTTAAACATTTAATTTCTCATGCAACACCACTTCTAAATACAAGTATACATTAAGGCGTCCAGGCTTACATAAATTTCAAGTGCAATTTCTAACTACTCTTGTTACCATTTTGAGTAGTGTTTTCAATTTAAACAAGGCAATTGAAGCATATTTCTTTTCTTTCTTTCTTTCTGATTCTCTTTTCTTTTTCTTTTCTTTTCTTTTGATTGTTTCATTGCTTGTCCTTTTCTTTATTTTCTTGCCTTTGACTTTTGCACATATTTTTACAACTCAACACTTATTTGCCTCGATACAGGCCATTTGACAATTATAGCACAATTTACATTCATTCCTAAGCCTTAACAAGATCAATCAAGTGACGGTTGGCTTAGTATTTGGGTTGCTTTGGTTATGGTAATATGGGTGTAGAATGAACAACTGTAAATGTTTTTGGCTTCGAAATTGGCTTGGGAGCACACACATCAATTGATGGAAAGTATTTGGCATTTTAAGTGGTTAAAACACACATTGCCTAATATCACCTCAAAGAATCCATCTACCAAGGGAATAAAAGTTTCAATCAAGCAGTTCACTTTAATGATGCATGTTCTATGACACATGATGATTTTAGTGTAATGAGACTATGCATGGTGTTTGAAAAGTATTTAAAGATTTGAAAAAACTTTTTCCCTCCAATTGCGCTACTTTTGGCTTGTGTTTGTGAAACTCTCATGAGGTGTCTCCACTATTAGAACAAGGCGCTCGAGCACCGAGTCCCCTCAACTTAGACACCAAAAGATGGGACTAACCCATGAAGTGCAAGTGAGACCCCTAAAGTGACTAAGAGCTATGAACAAGCTCACAAAGCATACACAAATTCGCCACAAACACTATGCTCGAAGTATCTCACCAAGCTAATTAAAGCTCAAAATTTTTGGCTAAGCCGCAACTTTGAAAAAATTGACACGAAAAATGACTCAAAAACAAAAAGATGACTTGAAAAGGTGTCTGCACCCCTAAACCAAAACCCAACATTTTCCTCAATGTTGAAGACAAGAGAGCCCGGCCTAGCGGAGCACACCTAACTAGACGCAAAACATACAACCCTAGGCATTAATGATGCACAATCAATGCCCACAAAATAAAAGACACAAAAATGGCTCATAACAAAATGAGGCATCCTATGTAAACATGGCAATTAACCTTAAAATTCAACCACATCAAGCATCTATTCACCAAATTATCGGAATGTGGGTATTAACCCCCAAACCGATTCCTATCATATGCCTATTCTTGTACAGGTATATGCATGAATTCCAAACCCCCAAACCGAGTTGGGCTATGTAAAATGAAAACCTGGATATCCATAAGAGTCTTCGGCCCATCCAATCAAGAATGAATAAATCAATAAATTAACCATTTGGAATTCAAAATTGTATCAACAATCATATTAGAAGAATCGATCAAGATAGCTCATGCTCTGAAAACTCAAGTGATAATGTGGGGAATTATCAAGACTTCATTGACTGCCCTCAAAGATGTTTGAAGGAGAAAAATGATGAAGTTCTAAGGTTGATGGAAGAAAATATCTAACTAAGAACTAGAGTGACTCACTTAGATAAAGAAGTGTCACTTCTTAAAGTGAATAAAGTGATGTTTGTGAAGAAACTTGAAGAGGCAAGAAGCACTCTTGCTAAGGTGACTTCGAGTTCGGAAAAGCTTGACCACATGTTAAATATTGGAAAAAAGCCCAATGACAAGAGAAGGCTCGGCTTTATGGATGATGAGTCCACCCCTTCCTCGGACAAGACAACTTTTGTGAAGGAATTTGTTACTAGGTTGTCTCCACCATATCAACATCCGATAAAGACCTCCATCGATAACTCCTTAAAGACGGACACGATTGATGTGTCCAAATATGAGAAGGAGATTTAAGATTGCCACCAAAGGATGAAGGCAATGAAAGATGAGCTTGCCAACAATGACATCACCTTGAAGATTTTCAAGGATAGAGAGATGATGTACCTTCAAGATTTGAAAAAGGATAAGATCAAGCAACCTCAAGCTCAAGGAGAAAGAAAAACGTCACCTCCTCAACATCCTAGGAAGAAGATTGATCTTGGAGATGTTAGGATTATACTCAATGGCAAGAATGTAATATTGTAATTGACAATCTTCTCATATTAATAAAGTGAATTCTGATTCTTACAATTACTTATAGCATTTATTATTATATTTGTCAAGGTAAATAATCATAAGGTCAAAAGACTATGAGACATGAAGAATTGTTCATACATCCGGATATGTATGAGGTAGACACAATTCTTTAGTTAGTCTTGAATAACGTTCACAACCTAAGTTAAAGGTTGGGCACCTCTATCTTGTTAAAGTTGTAGAATTCTTTTACTAGCATTTGAGTGGGATCAAATGAATATGATGAGTCTAAAATCATCGAAAGGTTTTCGAGTAAAAGAATCTAGTGCACTAGGTGCATTGAACTGGATCACAATGAAATACTTTATCTAGAACCGTCACTAGATATAAGTCTTTTCATTAAAGAGGACAATCGGAGAGTCTATCTTAATCCTAGGATAAATGATGGACTTATGGTTGCAAGTGTTATCATTAGAGCTATCAATGAGTACGATTATATAGCATAGTCTATCCTCGATAGTTTGGTGGTATTCATTTGTTAATCGATAGAGGACTTCATTTATAGATATGGACATCGTAGCTCCATTTATTAAATGAGAGTATAATATCATCATATGGATGTTTTGAGGTATTGGATATTAAATCTCAACAGTTGAGTTTTCAATAATGATTATTGAAAACATGGCTTCTGGACAAGTCAAAGTATCCTAAGTTCGAAATGTGGTCATATGTGGAAATATGGTAACTTGGAGAGCTATAGGCGGTCTATAAGCTCTTGGCGATTACTGATATTATTCACGAGGATACACCATCTCCTATAAGATTGTCTAGGGTATGAATGAGAAACATCTCCTTATTCTATCTTTATTTAAGAGTTCAATTTTAGCTCTTTAGTGGAATGAATTAAAATTAATAGATTGGACCTAAGTGAATCATTTGTTGATTGTGATTAGGTTGTGTCTATTGAAGCTTCAATTTAGATAGCCCGCCAAGATCCCCAATCCACACGTATTTGCATGGATCACTTGATATATTCTACCGGGCCGATTTAAGGGTCAATCTAGAATTGTTTTTAATATATCAAGAATATAATATGTCTATTATTTAATTAATGGGCTGCACTATTATATTAATATATTAAAAGGAGACATGTGGGCTTGTTTCTTTTAGTAAGAATGGGTCTGGTTCACATGTGGGCTTTTATTTAAAGTCCATTGGATTAAATGAAATAAGAAAATAATATATGGCCCATTTATATAAGTGGGGCGGCAAGGTGTATATATTAACCTAATATATTATTTTGTTTCATTGTTTTAATTCAATAAGAATTAGTTAATTTATTAATTAATTATTTAATTAAGAAACAAATCTTTTTCTGATCAGGAAATATATTTCCTAAAGTTATACTATTGGTAGTAGTATATTAAAAGTAAAAGACTTGTTTGATAAGAAAATAAATAATTAATTTTATTTATTTAATCAAATAAGAAGTCTTTTTATTTATTCAATAAAAGAATAAAAATATCTATGAGTTGGATTAGGTTTTGAAGTCTAAAGGTTGATGGAAATTAGGGTGCAACACAAACTTTTTTTGGTATGTGATTTGCGGCAACCCTAGTCCATTTAGAGGAAGATTTCGGCAATCCTAAATAGAAGAGGAAGCAAAATTTCGGCCACCTATATAATACCACATATAGAATTCGGCCACTATAGGTTGATTGAATGATTCAATTTTTCTTCTTCTTCTCAATTCATAGAAAAGGATAATTTTTATTCTACTAAACATAAAAGAGAGAAGAGATTATTCTTTGATAGTACACTGATTGCTTGTTCATCAATAAGCTTGTGTGTACAACATCGAATTAGGTTCACAGCGAGTTTCGATCATTAGATTGAGAACTCAAAAGTGACCGGAATAATTTTTGTCTTCTTTTGATTGTTTTGTGACTAACAAAAGAAAAAGAAAACTTTGTTCATCCATTCTCAGGTTTCGCAATTCAAAGAAAAAGGGAGACCACGCTCCTATGTGATTCACGTACGTGGTCGGATTGGAAGATCTCATGGTATGTTCACGATCACTGTTCACGGTGGGGGTACTGTTCACGATCACTATTCACACGGGTACTGTTCACGCAGGTACTGTTCATGATCACTGTTCATGCGGGTACTGTTCACGGGCATCAGAAAAGATTTTACGGATTACCAATCGACGTAAGTCAATCGGATCACGCGTCAAGAGGTATTTAACTCTAACCGTATATATTTGAGTTTATTTAATTAAAAGGTTAAGGTTCAACTTTGAGAAAAATTTTAAAACCATACGAAATCTATTTTTCGTTTCTTCCGCTGCGTTTTATATCGATTTTTCCCTACAATTGGTATCAAAGCCTTGGTTGTACCTTTTAATTAATTAACGTATATATACGTGAATCTATTTCTTTTTTATTGTGATTATACATGTTTTAGAAAGAGATGACACTCTAGGTATTCGCATATATAATTACATGTTGACTGTATGGATTTATATATGTTTTATAAAGTGAATTGTTATTGCTCGATTTTGGTCCTAGAATTTCAATGTAATTTTTGTTTCGGATTTGTAACAAGAAGAGTGGTCTATTATCGCCATAATTCCTTCTTGGTAGTTGCTAGGGTTTTATTATTTTTTTGTATGTAAAATAAGTGCAGTATTTCTTTTTGTAATCAGGTGCAGTATTTTTTTTGTAAATCTTACTGCAGTACAATAAAATAAAATAAAAAAATTTTTGCTGCAGTAATTTATTCGTAATATGATGTAATGTATTCGGGTATTGAAAATTCGAAGACACGAAGAAAAACGAAGCAACCTGAACCGAGAACGAGCACCGTGCGCACCCTAGGACTGGATTGGGCTGCGCATGGCAAGCCCAATCCTTGGTGGGCTACGCAAGGCAGCCTTGTGTGGCCTTATGGGCTGCGCTAGGCAGCCCCTTTATGGGGTTGTGGGCTGTGCACGTCCATGGGAGGAGGCCTGAGGGATGAGCGTATGGTTGATGGCCACCTGAAGATCTTGTATTCCTAACAATTGTAATTTACCTGCTTTTCTAGGATGGGCCAAAATTGTTGCTATTTAATTTTTGCTTAAATATTACGATATTTGTTGTTGTATGATAACATGACATTTTAGAATAGGAGTGCCACTCATATATCTCTTTTGGTATGAACATGCATTGAATGATTTAGGTATCTAATTAGCATCTAGATAACTTGGTAAAAATCATTCTTTGGGATTTAATCACACGCCTTAAATAATTGAGTGGGAGAAGGTGTGCAAGAACGCCTATGGCCTCCAAGATTAGTTGAGTTTTATTATTTTTGGTAATCCCCCCAAGGGGCGTCCATAAATGGAATTTAACAATATACTTCCTTACAAGGATAGACTAGACAATTGACTTAAACGAAATCTATTCCCCAAGGAGGGATTTTCGTGAGAGAAAATTGAGGGCTCGATATCTTGGTAACACACTCAATGTAATTTTATTAATATCCTCCCAAGAGTTCTTGTTAATAAAAATTACAAGGCTAAAATTAAAAATGCTGGTTGTTATGTTAACAATTAGGTGGGACCTAGTCTAACTAGTAAATAGTGCGAACTCCCAAAGGAGGCGTAATATTTATGGGTGTTGGATCACCGTTGAATTTTTATGATTGAATTATTTATTTTAATTCAAAATAAATTTTTAAAAGTGCTATTATCATGATTATTTACTTATATATGTTTTTGTTTTAATCAGAAATCATGACCCCATCACTTATGAACATCCTGAAAGATAACACCTTAACTGGAGATAACTACGTAACATGGAAAAGGAAAATTGGGTTGTTGCTGCAATGTGAAAAACATAAGTTTGTTCTGACCACTCCTAAACCACCCCTTCCTAATAATGAATCTAATGTGATGCAAAGAGATGAGTATGAGCAGTGGAAGACTTCTGATGATATGGCAAAATGTTACATTATGGCCACTATCTCCGACGTGTTGCAACAGCAACATGAAGGAATGGAGTCCGCTGCTGATATAATGATGTCTCTAGAGGAAATGTTTGCTATGAGGTCTAGGACGACTAAGAGAGAGGCAGTGACTGCTTTTATGAATCTTAGGATGAAACCTGGACAATCTGTGAAAGATCACATGATGAGAGTCATATCACATCTCAATATTGCTGAACTAAATGGTGCTGAGATTGATGGTGAGACCAAAATTGATATGGTAGTTAACTCACTGTCAGATTCCTTTGATCAGTTCAAGTTGGACTACACCTTGAACAAAAAGGAATACACCTTGCAGGGCCTGATGCAAGATGTTCAAAGCGCTGAAAAGATCCTTGTGAAAAACAAAGGTCAAGAGATTCATTTGGTTGGTAAAGTTGCTACTGTTTAGACCCGTAAGAAGGTCAAGAAACAACAGAACAAAAAGCAACTTGGGCCTACCAATAAGGAAACCAAGAAAGTAACCAAGATCAAAGGGAAATGCTTCCTTTGTGGTGAAAAGGGACATTGGAAAAGAGATTGCCCAAAGTCCCAGAAAAAGAAGGAAGAAGGTAATGTTAATTATCTAGAAACATGTTTTCTGACAGATTCTACTGATTCTTGGATCATAGACTCTGGAGCCACTAATCATGTTTGTTATTCCTTACAGGGGTTTCAGGAAAAGAGAAGGTTGAATGAAGATGAAGTCAATTTGCGCTTGGGCAACGGAACGTTAGTGTCTGCAAGTGCAGTGGGATATATTAGAGTTATTTTAGATTCTAGTAGGCATTTAGATTTAATAGACGTTTATTATGTACCTCAATTCAAGAGGAATTTAATTTCAGTTTCTTGTTTAAATAAGTTTGGATATTCGGTTACTTTTAATAAAACTTTTATTATTAGTAAGAATGACAAAGTTGTTTGCAAAGGTACATTGGAAAACGGTTTATTCTTTTTGCATAGAAATATCTCTCACTCGTTAGACACAGAAAGAACGGAACCTAATCATAAAAGAGTAAAATTATCAAAAGATGAAACCTATCTTTGGCATTTACGCCTAGGTCACATTAACCTTAGTAGGATTAAAAGATTGGTATGTGACGGACCTTTAAGTGACTTAAAGGTTGATGATCTACCAACTTGATTGACTTAAGGATGGGAAGATCTCGCGGTACTGTTCACGATCACTGTTCACACGGGTACTGTTCACGATCACTGTTCACGCGGGGTACTGTTCACAATCACTGTTCACGCGGGTACTGTTCACGGGCATCGGAAAAGATTTTGCGGATTACCAATCGACGTAAGTCAATCGGATCACGCGTCAAGAGGTATTTAACTCTAACCGTATATATTTGAGTTTAATTAATTAAAAGGTTAAGGTTCAACTTTGAGAAAAATTTAAAACCATACGAAATCTATTTTTCGTTTCTTCCGCTGCGTTTTATATCGATTTTTCCCTACAGGAGAGTCATCCAAGAGTGGCCAAGTGAAGATGCCAACAAAGAATGGAGCTCAATCTCAACAACCAACAGCTCCACATCCAAGCTTTCCCTAACGAAGAAGGCAAGCCATGCAACCTCAAGCAAGGAGGCATTTCAACCCGGTTCAACAACAAAGAAAGACATCAAGTGCATGATAAGTCTCCAATGACCTCACAAGGATATGGTATAACTCCTCACTTTATACTTACTTGTCATTTTTGTGGTGTTGATGGGCGTATTAGGCCAAATTGCCATAAGTACATATAGAAATGTAGGGTTGAGAGCTTGATGGAGAGGAATAGACTTAGAAGAGCCAATATGCATGTGCCTAGGAAATCTAGAGTAAATGATCCTAGGAAATCTAGTAACATAATAACTAAGACCACTAGGAATGAAAGTAAATCACCTAGGTGGATTAGAAAATATGAACCTACATGCTATTGTGCCAACATATCACCTATAGACTCAACTAGGTCTAATGGACTTGGTAGGTCTATATGGGCTCTTGCCTCCCATTTACTTGGTTGGAATTGACCCCATGAGGGAAGCTTAAGCAAAAGAGAGCGAACTTGCATGATTTGCCTTGTGCAAAAAGTTGATTAATTTTTTAATCTTTTGATAATTTATTGAGATTCTTGGTTGCACATATATGCTTATATGGTATATATTTTCAATAAGTGTGCACCATTGCTTTGTTTGTAATCCATGTCATATTTTTGTTCAACAATGCATTTTTGGACTAGAGATTTGATTGGTAAGTACATTTGAATGACCTATAATTTATCTCCATGACATGAGAAATTTTTATGACATGCTTAAAATGATATGCATGAAATATTTTTGATTACTTAATATGAAAAATATGTGTGAAAGCAAATGAGAAGACTAAAATCATTAAGGATCTTGTATCCATTCAATTAATAAGGATTTTATATCCAAATTAGTCTTCTTTCTCTCTCTCTCTCTCTCTCTCTTTATTAGTTGAACAAGGCTACTATCATACGGGTATCTTACCCGAAAAAATCAAAAAAGGGTGCAAAAGTCGCTCATGTCTTGTTTCACTTATAAAGTTTGATATAGTTGCTTTTTAAATTGAAATTCTTTTGAAAAACTATATCTTGTTTGCTTATGACAAAAAGATACAAATTGGCTTGAATTCTTATGGAAACCTTTTTGATATTTGCTTTTCCAAATACCATTGCTTGAACCTTGATGTTATATGTCTTACATGCAAAGCAACACCTTCACACATTATAGTTAAAATAAAACTCCTTAAATCTCTCTCAATTATTCAAGTTGCATAAAGTTTATGTATATGACTATGCAATCATCTTTTATGCGAATATATCTCTTTGCTAAAGCTACCCGATAAGGGGAGCTCTTTCGCCTATCTCATGATAAAAAGGGGGAGAAGTCTTGAGAGATATAGGGGGAGCATTTTTATGCTTTGGGGAGAAGTCTTGGGAGAGAGTAACTATTTAGGGGAAGCATTGCATTGTACTACATTATATTGATTGTATTAGTTTTGTTAATGCAAATGCTTGTTTCGGTTTACCTCACATGCACTTGTTCTTGGAAAGTGCTTTCTTGCTATTGTGTGTAGGTACGATGATCTACGAAGAGATTGAAAGCCTTGAAGACTTAGATCTTACGTCTCTCTTATTGTAACGTTGAATATACTTTGTTGACCAATAGCTTTATAATTGTTTGCAAGGACTATTTTGTGAGTGGTGATTTTGTCATGAAATAACCAAAGGGGGAGATTGTAAAAACCTCATTTTTATAATTGGATTATTTCATGACAAATCAATTGAAGTTATGACATGTTTGGGGTTTGTATTATGATAGCCTGTATTTAGGACCTATTTGCCCTCTAGCTAATTAGGACTCTTTGATTGCATTTGTAAATTGCATTAATTGTCCTTGCCATTTTGTGTGACAACTTGTTTTGAAATTGCTTTGTTTGATGACTAGAGTTTAGACTTGCATATCTATATCTAGTTAGGTCTTTATGAGCATTCATATAGACATTGATATCTAAGATTTGTACTTAGTGTCATCTTTAATCTCTAGATTTGTACTAGAGTTTAGTGTTGCCTAGCATTAATTGCATTTTGAATATTCATATATTCACATAGGTTATTAATCTCTTCTTTGAGAGTTAAGTCTTGTGACTATAAGGTGTAGTGCACAAGCAAGTGAAGTCTTGCAATCAAGGTGTGGTTGGCAAGCAAAGTGATCAAGGATTCACTATAAAGTCTTGTTGGGTAGTAGTGGTGGGTTAGTGACCGAGAATGGTGTGACTAAAGGTCAACCTAGGTTGTAAACATCATTACAATAGTGGATTTGAGGATCGGGGTGGCTAGAAGGATAGCCCGTGGTTTTCCGTTGTTGAAGGGTTTCCTTGTAAAAATCAAGTGTGTTATTTAATTTTTGCATTTTACACTTAATTTTGTATGTTTGCTTGTAGGGTGATTTTTAATATTGACTAATCAAGAAAAGTTGGTAATTAACTTGATTAAAACCTATTCACCCCCCCCCCTAGGTTATTAGACACGCTTTAGTTTGTATTTTTCAGTATGGTGATCTTATCCTGGATCATTCATATGGTCATATGAGAATGGAGGGACCTTGTATGATGTGATCATATAGGATTGGGCCACGATCAATATGAATCTCTCAATAGGATCCGTTACATGATGTGATTCATATATATCGACAAATGATGGCTATATATGGGTGATCTTAATCCTGAGTGTCTTATCGACTCCTTCATGTTAGATCGAGATTTTTGATGTACCATGGGTGAGGTCGGAGTTGCATTCCCAATCAATATGCTCGGTATGTTAGGATCGCGGTTTGGCTTGTGGCTGGGAAGGTTTGTGCACAATAGTGGAATCCACTTCTTCATGTGAGAAGCAAACACTAGTTCCCTTAAGGGTTGATTCGGGGCTTGAACAATATGAGCGCTCTCCTAATTTTGTGAGGAATGTAGGATTTATTGTTCATTAGAGAATCAATGGTACTTAACGGAAAAGTTGTAATTCGAGGGGTATAACGGACATTATGACCCAGCTCTAGTTATGAACTACTTGTGGAGGATTATACCATAAGTAATGATTATATCGATGGACACCAAAAGTTATTGCTTAGTGTAAAAACATCTACAGTTGGGAGAATGCAGTTTGGGTTTTTAGTGGAATAACACCGAAGTTAATAATCATGAAATATTAATTAAAGAGTTTAATTAATTATTTCTAAGGATTATTGGAGCTCAAAATACTGTGGGTCCATTAGGTCCCCTTGCTAGCCCAATTGATTAAGGTAACAAGGGTCACAGTTAATTAATTGGGTTGTCCAATTAATTGTGCTACGAAAGTGACACGTGTCTATTCGGGAATTAATTGAATAATGAGATTATTTAATTAATGAATATTAATGATTATGTTAATTAAATAATTAGATTATTTAATTGTGTAATTAATCATTAGATGGAGGGTGTTGATTGATATTTAATTTTCAATGAAGATAAAATAATTTGATTATTTTATTTCCATTAAATGAAATATTTAAATTTGAATTTAAAAGAGTTTGAATTCAAATCATATCAAATAAATTAATATCAATTAAAGATATCGGATATCTTAAAAGATTTGAATTTGAATTTAACAGAGTTTGAATTCAAATCAAGTCAAATAAATTAATGTTAATTAATATCTTTAAAGATATCAGATATCTTAAAAGATCTGATTAATTAGTTTAATTAAATATATATATATATATATATATATATATGATATATGTTTTCTGGAAACTAACAACACAATATAAGTTCAAATTTGAGAGTCAATTTTTGAGAGTATAGAACAAAAGAAGAGAAAAAGAAAAACAAACCCTCGAAAGTGTTCTAGTAATTTTTCGGCCAAAGAAAGAAAAAAAAGCATTCTTTTTCTTCTTTTATTCATCCTCCTTGTTCCTGAGTACCGTGACGCTCACACATGCCGTTACCAATCCAGGGAGATATCCAGGAAGATCTTGTGGTTCAAATTAGGAAGCAGATCGAAAAGAAGAAGGAGCCTATAAGCGTTGGTATGAAATAGTTTCATCTATTTCTTATTATTTTTTATTATTACTGTACAATTGGTTTAATTGATGATTGCATTGAAATTTTAAAAAACTCATTCCGATGTGAAATCCAAAATTTAAAACCTACATATCAAACCTCTAGTTGTATTTTATTATATCCTGCTCAGTCACCACGTTCACTTCAGAATCAAAGGAGCTTGGCTGCTCAGCAAAAAATTTCAATAAGTGTGCCCGACGCCTCTTGGGAACGTCTTCCATTTTTACCAGTTGGGAGGGGATCTTCAAATCAACTACAAAGGAATTCGTAGCGCCCGATGTCCTCGACATATTTGGGCATGTATTAGGAGAAGTAATGGTTGGGTTAGCAGCAGTTTGGATCAAAATATGAATGTTGAAACTCAGGATTAGCAACTGAGTAATCAACGATGAGAGCTATGGGTTGAGTTGTGGGGGTGTAATCTTGAGAACATCCCCGTAAAATAAACTCAATCCTATCAGCGTTCTCTTTATCACCAGTTTCAATAGCACGCATTAACAGTTCAACAAAGCAGTGACAGTTAATAGGATCCATACCTTAGTGATTATAGTGGATGAAATATGAACGTTGTGGACGATGAAGTTGAAGGTTCGAAGAAGATGAAGAGGTTCGAGAAAACTTAAGCGAAGAAAAGCTTCGAAGAAAAATAAGGTTGTAGTTTTGAAGGAAAGAAATGCGAAGATCGTGTGAGAGGGAAAATGAAGAGTAAAAAAATATATATAGGTGAAACTGACTTCATGTGAGAGTGGGGGTTCGGTGTGCAAATCCCGGAGATCACGCGCCATTTGAAATCCATTTGAAATTCAAATCACTCGTCGTCAGTTTAGTCACTCACGTCAAATCACCTAAGCAAATCAAACGCTTGTGGTTAAAATTTAAAGCTTAGCTGTTAAGCATTAATGAGCATTAATGAGCTATAAGAAAAACAGACACCCGAGTTAAACATATCTCACCGAGTGAGTTCTCTTTGTTGAACAACATGCTCTGTTTGAAAGTTTAAGAGGGTATTGTTATTGGTAAAATTCGAAAAGATAACACGTCAGCATAAACACCATGTTTCGTGGAGATTAAAAGTGACGTGTCAATGACCGTTAACTGGATTGAGTCAACCTAAGATGGCTAGAAGATAACCCCATAATACCTGGTCAGGATTACTTAAATGGTTGGGTGAAAAACATTCAACCAAGGTAATTAGATTGATCAAGTAAAGAAGATCTGATCGGGAAAGCCCAAGATGGTCTGGGAAACCCAAATGGTCGGGTCTAGTTATTCGATCAGGTGTATATCCCTAGTCAGGGGGTGAAAGAGGTTTGTTCTGGTTTGGCGTAAAATTAGAATTATTTAATGTGATTTACCAAGTTTTAACTCTAAAAACTAATCACATTATTAGGTCCAATTATATTAGGGCTTTAATCTAATTAAACCTAATATTAAGTAGAGGACCTAACTAATCTAACTGATTAAACGATTTACTTAATAGACTAGTTATTAATGAGAATTACCAAGTTTTTACTCTAAAAACTAATCTTATTATTAATAGTCAATTATGTGATTTGCAAATTTTTAATCATATTAAAAAAACACATATTGTGAATGGCTATCATGCATGTATGACATTTAATAAAATGCTTGTGTAGGCACTACTATTCTATATGGCATGTGTATGCATGGCAATGCTTTAATTATCAGATAATAAAAGCATACATGAATTGACCGAGTACGATTGGTTTATCTAACTTAAAAAAATATCTAATTACAAAATTATCCAAGATATTCCTTGGTCTTCTTGTAATCCTTCTTCTTAAAGTCTTATCGTCTGAATCTTCCAGGCCCAAAATCAAGTTCAACTCGATTTATTTTTAATGGATCCATCTCATGGATTGAATCCCATAAAGCCCAAGTGTAACTCTAACACTTTTTGGAAGCCTGGGATTTCCCAAAATTGGCCCAAACACACTCATGTACTCGCAACCCTAGCGCCTACGAACATGCAGCCCTAGCGCATCACGTGCGTGGGCATGGGCTGCGTTGTACAAGGGAGTGTGTGACTGATACGCAAAAACACATAACAATTGAATTGTTGCAACTGTGTGTTGTTCGCATGGCTTGTGCATGTGTATCATCATGATGTGCAACACTTGCACATGAAAGTGCATGACACCGGCAGAACCACATAATAACACAAGAATTGTAGCTGTAGTACATCGCACATATGCTTCAACATGCAACACTTATATTTGAATTGCACAAATGTTGCACAATGCAAGGAACTATTGTATGCAGTTGCACATGCATCCCAAAATCAACTATTG
Source organism: Dipteronia sinensis (assembly GCA_033220585.1). NCBI lineage: Eukaryota > Viridiplantae > Streptophyta > Magnoliopsida > Sapindales > Sapindaceae > Dipteronia > Dipteronia sinensis. The sequence goes on from JANJYJ010000967.1 coordinate 113,363, forward strand.
CACAAACGGTTCGTGCAACTGCTGTGATATGCGTTCCAGATTGTTGTTATTCATCGTATTACATCATTAAAAAAATAATAGCATATAATAAAAAAATTACAACCTAGAATTAATATTACATCAGAAAAAATCATATTACAATCAATATCAAAAACCCTAAAACACACTATACCATACAATTAACGATCAATCATCCTTTGAAAAAAATTTAAAACATCATACATTCAATAGATTGTGCCAACACATATATACATGCAATTAATCAAGAACAAAGAATGATTTATTCGAATATATCGTACCAGGGCTTTGATACCAATTCTAAGCCCTAGAGTCGCTCAGCGGAGGGGATTTCAAAATTAAAAAAAAATATTTATAAGCGACTTTAAATGTGTTTAGGTGTTTCACATGTTCTGGAATTTGGTCATGTACAGTAACTAGACAAATTTTGATTTATGAACTCACATGCTTATGTCTAGTTCTCTTAGAATGTATTGATCTCATATTCTATGTTGAGTGCTTGTTTGCATTTTGTAATCATTGATCACACTAGGAAGTCCTTGTAAAAGGCATGAAGTCTTGGCTAGGACACGTGGTCCGGATATCTAAGCAAGAAGTCTTGGTTAGGACAAGTGGTCCGGATAACCAAGCAAGAAGTCTTGACTAGGATCGGGAAAATACAGATGGCTAAGCAATAAGTCATGGCTAGGATCGAGGAGATCCAGATAGCTATGCAATGGAGACTTTCTAGAGGCAAGAGTTCCTTGGATAGAAAGTAGACTATATTGTAAATTCCTCATATTTTGATTGGCTTATTTCGTTGACAAACCGCATTTGAGGTTTAAAATTGTAAGGGTACATTACGCATTCATTGTGTGTTCAAGCTTCAAAGGCATTCTCAAGCTCAAAGGTATATCACTTGTGTTTAACCCTTTGAAGAGATTTAGGTGCATACACACACAAATCATGCATGTCTTTCGAAAGATTATTTTTTCAATGGTTCAAATGTTTTCAAAACTGACCTTTGTAAAGTCTTGTGACCATAATGTTTCAAAATGAGTTTTGACAATTTCTATACAAAAAAGACACCCATACCTTTCCGAAGGTATATTATTCGTAATATTTCATGACTGTTTGGATTGGTTTTGAAATCTCCAAAGTGACCACTAAAACAGGGCATATTTGGTGTTATCCAAATTTGACCTTCGGTCACTAAAATGATCATAACTCTTTCCACATACATCGAAACCTTATTTCATAAAAGGAATAGAAATAAGACATCTATACCTTTCCAACGATATATTATTTGATAAATTTCGATATCGTTTGATCATGTTTTGAGGCCCTCGAGTATCGAGCTGATGTGCTGTTATGTGCGATTCCAGTAGGTAGAGGATGTTCAGGTGCTCTACGTAGAGCGACCGTACAATGACTTTTTCCATTAAGTGGTGGCTATTCAGGCCCTATACGTAGAGTGACCATTAAGCGATATTTTCCAGTAGGAGGGGGCTGTACAGTCTCCCTACGTACATCTTTATGTTCTTGTTTTGCCTAGGATGAGCAATTATTTGTTGAATAATTGCATGTTTCTTTGTTTAAGTATGTTTATGAATATGTTTGAATTTTTGTTTCTGGTTAATAATACATGTTCATTGATAGCTAGTTTCTAGGAACATTTTCCCCTCTATCTAAATCTTTTTGCTTTGTATTTAGATATTGATATCTAGGATTTGTGTTTATTGCCATTTTGAAATCACTAGATAAGCATTTTGTGTAGCCTAGCATTAATTTCATATTAGAATGTTTTTTACATATTCACATAGGTTGTTATAACTTTTTATGGGTTGTTAAGTTTTGTGACTAAGTGGATTAGTGCACAAGCTAGTTGTTGTAGGATCACTATTAAAGGCCCGTTAGGTAGAGTGAAAGGGTTAGTGACCAAGAATAGTTTGTTTTGAGGTCAACCTAGGTTGTAAACTTTCATTCAATTAGTGGATTTGAGGACCATGTGTGTGTCGAAGGATAGCCCGTGAGTTTTACCCAGTTAGAGGGTTCCTCACGTAAATCAATCCTTGTGTTTTTATTGTTTTCTGCTTACTTAGTGCTAATTGCTTGATTGCTAATATATGGTAGATTTGTTATCATTGATTAATCAAAAATTTGGTAATCAATTGATTACAATCTATTCACCCCCATCTAGGTTAGTCTAGACACACTTTATTTATTTTCAATTGGTATCAGAACTGGTTCCTATACATACTTAGGTGATCCTTGCTCTTGTTGTGTGTGTCTTGCATTTTTGCATTTTGATTGTTGCATACATTAGCATTCATCTCATTCATACCCAAAACCATGAGTGGGAACATAGGTGAACATGAAGGAGCCTCAAGCACAAGACCCATTTCGCTCACCATGGTGAAATATGCCTCATTAAAAGGCAAGATGGAGTCCTACATTTACCAAATAGATGACCGAGCATGGATGGCAATATAAGATGGTTACACTCCTCTGAAAAAGACTCTTGAAGATGAAAGTGTAGTTCCCAAGCCAAATTTGGAACGGGCAACTCAAGAGTTCGAAGCATCCAAGTTGAACAACAAAGTAGTGCATGCCATTCTCTGTCCAATGGATGACAACTAATACAAGTTGATCCAAATAATTAGGATTATAAAAAAGGCATGAGAGATTCTAGAGATGGCCCATGAGGGAACCGAGGTAGTTAGGGATTCCAAGCTTCAAGTCCTCCAAACATAATTTGAACAAAAAAGGATGGAGGATCAAGAGTGCTTCAATGACTTTCAAGTAAAGTTGATGGACATTGTCAATCGAAGCCATCAACTAAGTGACTCATACTCGGATAGGAGGATCAAGCAAAAGATCATGAGGTCTCTTCCTGAAAAGTTCGAATCCAAAGTAATGGCACTATAAGAGAATAGTGACTTTAAGATAATGAAACCAACTGAAGTGATTGGAAGGCTTCTAGCCTATGAGTCAAGAAAGGGTCCTACACCATCACCACCCAAGAAACAAAAGAGCATAGCCTTAAAGATATCCAAAGTAGAGAAGGAGGAAGATGACTCGAATAATGAGATGACTGTCATGGTGAAGAGATTCAAGAAGTTCAACAAGTTTTAAAAAAATGGTTTTTGATCCAAAGGAAATGAGGTGTAGAAGAAGACTCCATTGAAGAAGATTGAGCCAAGTCAAGAGAAGACCACAAAAAAGGGATCCAATGTTTTGAATGTGGAGGATTTGGACACATCTCCACGAATTGTGGCAATTTAAAGAACAAGAAAAAAGAAAGGCAATGGCTGCCACTTAGAGAGATACTGATGTCTTGGAAGAGGAAGGAGGATCCTCGGATGATAAAGACCATGTGGCACACTTTGTTGCCTTCACATCCTCTCTCAAGACCAAGGAAGTAATAGATGATGAAGAGGAAGAGAAACAAAGTGAAGATGAATCAAGTGATGGTGACTCCTCATCTCATTCCATAAAATGAGATATAGAAGGCATGGACCTTAAAGGGTTCATTGAGTACTTTCAAAGCTCAAGGTTGAAAATGAGGAATGAGATTCGAAGACTAAAAGAAGAGAATCTCAAGCTATCAACCGAGGTGATTCACTTGAATGGAGAAGTGAAGATAGCTAAAAGGAAAGAGGATTTGATGGAAAATGAGCTTGAAGAAGCCAGAGAAGTTATTGCTAAAATGACTTCAAGCACGAAGAAACTTGACCACATGTTAGGAGTTAGCAAGAGGCCAAGTGACAAGAGAGGTCTTGGATTTGAAGATGATAAGGAGACCTCATCCTCAAGCAAGATTGTGTTTGCCAAGAGCTTGGACATCAAAGAGTCTCCACCCCTACAATATCCTAGGAAAAAGGTTGAACTAGGAGAGTGCTCAAAAAATGCCCAAGTTAAGATGGCACCAAGGAAGCAAGCTCAAGCTCAATTAATAAGAGATCATCAAGCAAGCTTTCCTCAACCTAAATACCACCAAGCAAAGAAGCAAACCATGCAAGCGCAACTAAGGAAGCAATTCAATTTGGTTCAATAACAAAGAAGAAGAGAACCAATCCAATGTCCACAACAATCTCAAAGACATAGGAAAGCCCATTTGTATTCACAAAGGCATGGTATGAATTCTTACTTTACTCCCACATGTGATTTTTGTGGTGTTGATAGTCATATTAGACCTAATTGCTTCAAATACATTAAGATGTGTAGAATTCAGAGCATTATTGAAAGAAATAGAGCTAGAGCCATAATTCATGTTCCTAGGAAATCTTGAGCCAATATGCATGATCCTAGGAAATCTAGAGCCAATGTGACTAACACCACTAGGAAAGAGAATGTATCACCATGGTGGATTAGAAGAGATGAATATTTTTGCTATATGGATCAAATTGCCTTGCAGGCAAATGTTTCTAACACTTGGTTTTTGGATAATGGGTGCTCTAGGCATATGACGGGGAACACGAGTTTCTTTGAATCTATTGTTAAGTCGGATGGTAGATTTGTCACCTTTGGTGATGGGTCTAGAAAGATATTTATAGGGAAAGGAACCATTTCCATTCCCGATATACGCTCATTGTCCAATGGTTTACTTGTTGATGGCTTGCAAGCCAATCTTATAAGCATTTCTCATCTTAATGATGATGGACTCTATGTTTTGTTTAACAAGAATGATTGCTCTATTTTGAAGCCAAATGGACAAACCTTGCTAAAAGGAAAGAGATCTAATGATAATTGCTATTGTCTTTAAGCTAGTGTTATCTCTTGCAATATGTCCAAGTGTGAGGAATTTGAGTTGAGGAATCAAAGACTTGGCCACATGAACTATCGAGATTTGAGGATCTTAGATAAGTGTAAGGTTGTGCGTGGCCTTCCTAAGCTTGAGAAGAAAGTCGATTGTGTTTATGGACCTTGTCAACAAGGGAAGAAAACCAAAAGCATGCACAAGAAGGGAAAGTATCTCGCCATCAATGACCCATTAGATCTTATTCTCCTAGACCTTATGGGTCCAATGCAAACCGAGAGTCTTGGTGGAAAGAGATACATTTTTGTTTGTGTCGATGATTTCTCTAGATTTACATGGACATGTTTTCTTAGAGAAAAATCTGAAACATTTGAAAATTTTAAAATGCTATGCACTAAAATTCAAAATGGAAAGAACTCACACATTAAAAGCATTAATAGAATTAGGAATGACCATGGGAGGGAATTTGAAAATGCGTGTTTTGAAAGCTAATGCAATAGCTTAAGCTTTTCCCATGAACTTTCGACCCCTAGAACACCTCAACAAAGTGGGGTTGTTAAAAGGAAGAATAAGTTCCTCCAAGAGATGGCCCGTGTAATGTTGCTTAGCAACAATGTCCCTTGGAACCTTTGGGTCGAGGCCATCAATACGGTTGCTACACAAGAAATAGATTCTTCCTAAGGCTCGGTACTAGGAAAACCTCCTATGAATTGTGAAAGGGTAGAAAGCCAAATGTTAGCTACTTCCACTCATTTGGAAGCAAATACTACATTCTCAATAACCAAGATCAACCTGATAAGTTTGATGCAAAGAGTGATGAAGGCATTTTCATTGGCTATGCCCTAAATAGTAAGGTCTATAGAGATTCAATTTGAAAACTCATAGTGTCATGGAATCATCAAATGTTGTCAAAGATGATTGTAGGCCTAAAGCTAGTAACCATGATGAGGAGGTTGATGTAGTTCATGATTCTCCTTTGGACAAGAATGGTGAGACTTCAATTGATGAGAAGTCAAGTTATGAAGAGGAGGTCATTCCACATCTTGATAGAGATTCATCTTTGGACCCTAAAGAACCCGCTCCTTGGGTTAGACATCACTACAACAAGGATGATATTCTTTGAGATGTGAATGAGGGTGTTATAACTAGGCGTCAAATAGCTAATAAAAGTAGCTTTATTAATTATACCTCTCAAATTGAGCCCAAAAAGGTTGATGAAGCCTTAAATGATGAATTTTCGGTCCTTGCCATGCAAGAAGAGCTAAACCAATTTGAAAGAGCTGAGGTTTGGATTCTAGTTCCTATACAAAAGAATACTAATGTCATAGGCACCAAATGGGTGTATAGGAATAAGTCGGATGAAGATGGCAACATTGTACACAACAAGGCTAGACTTGTAGCACAAGGATACTCTCAAATTGAGGGTATCAATTTTGAGGAGACTTTTTCTTTGGTTGCCCATCTTGAGCCCATAAGGCTTCTCTTGTCCATATCTTGTGTGCACAAGTTCAAATTACACCAAACAGATGTTAAGAGTGCCTTCCTCAATGGCTTCTTGCAAGCGGAAGTGTTTGTTGAGCAACCCAAGGGGTTTATGGATCCACACCACCCCAATCATGTCTGTCGCATCAAGAAGGCTCTTTATAGGTTGAAACAAGCACTGAGGGCTTGATATGAGCGCCTCACTAAATTCCTTGTTGACAATGACTACTCTAGAGGTAGTGTTGACAAGACTTTATTCATCAAGAGAAACAATGATGAGCTATTCATAACTCAAATATATGTTTATGATATTATGTTTGGCTCTACCAACAAATCCAAAGTCAAACAATTTATTAATGTAATGTCTCATGAATTTGAGATGAGTTTGGTTGGTGAGCTCAATTACTTCCTAGGTTTGCAAATCAAGCAATTGCATGATGGGATTTTAATTTCCCAAGCTAAATATGCAAAGAACCTAGTGAAGAAGTTTGGCCTTGAGAATGCCAAACATTGTGACATACCCATGAGCACCACATTGAAACTTAGCAAGAATGCTAGTGGCAAGAGTGTGGACCAAAGGCTTTATTGTGGCATGATTGGTAGCTTGCATTACTTGACCGCAAGTAGGCCGGATATTGCTTTTAGTATGGGTGTGTGTGCTCAGTACCAAGCGGATCCTAAGGAGTCTCATCTCTCCTCTGTGAAAAGAATCATTCATAAATGAATGGGACATCCAACTATGGGATACGGTACTCTTTCGATGCTAATGCTAGTTTGGTTGGCTTTAGTAATGCATATTGGGCAGGAAATTATGATGATAGGAAGAGTACATCGGGTGGTTGCTTCTTCTTAGGAAACAACTTGGTGTCATGGTTTTGCAAGAAGCAAAATTCCATTTCCTTGTCCACGATTGAGGCTGAATACATAGCTGCCGTTAGTGCTTGCACATAACTTTTTTAGATGAAGCAAATGCTTGTGGATTACGCCTTTGATCAAGGTACTCGAACCCTTTATTGTGAAAATTTGAGTGCCATTAACATCTCTAAGAATCATGTTCAACACTCTATGACTAAGCATATAGACATAGACATCACTTTATCAGGGAGCTAGTTGAGAACATATGCATTGCCCTAGAACATGTTTGCACAAATGAGCAACTAGCCGACTAATTCACAAAGCCCTTAGACTCAACTAGGTTAATGGCACTTAGTAGGTCTATTAGGATTTGTTATATGTCTTGATGTGTTTTGGTGATTGACCCCATGTGGGGAGCTCAAGCAAAGAAAGTGACTTTGCATGTTGATTTAAGCAAAAAATTGATCAACTTTATGCTTCTTCATGAATTGCTTGAGACTTTTGGTTGGACATATATACTTATATGTTGTATTTATTCAATAAGTGTGATTTTGCTTTGGTTGCAATCTATGTCACTTTTATGTTCAAACAAGCATTTTTGGACTAGGAGAATTGATTGGGAAGTACATTTGAATGACCTATATTTTATCTCCATGTCATGTGAACTTGATTAATGACATGCTTAAATTGATATGCATGGTATCGTTGAATTGATTAAACTTGAATGCAAAAGTGTGTGAATGCAATTGACATGACTACACTCAATAAGGATTTTGTATTCATTCAATCAATAAGAATTTCATCCAAAATGAGTCTTGTCTCTCTTCTTAATGATATGAACAAGACAACAACCAATAAGGATTTCATATCCATTCAATCGACAAGGATTATATATCCATGTCTTGTTTGCTTTTAAAGGATTGATATAGTTGTTTGTGTGTTACAAATATTTTCTTGAAAAACAATATCATGTTTGCCCATGACAAAAGGGTACAAATTGGTTTGAATTCTTTTCGAAACTCTTTTGATATTTGATTTGCCAAATACAATTGCTTGAACTTTGACGTTATATGTCTTGCATCCAAAACAAGAATCTCACACATTCCTTTTAAAATAATTATCTTTGATTCTCTCTCAATTATTCAAGTAGCATAACGTTGTTTTATATGATTATACACATATCTTTTATGCCAATAACTCTCTTTGCTAAAGTTACCCAGTTGGGGATACTCCTTTTCCTATCTCATGACAAAAAGGGTAAGTAGTGTGTTGAAAGATTTATGAGTTGCATATTATGAGAGAATTACTTGTTGAGGGGGAGTAACCCATTTAGGGGGAGCATTGAATTGCACCTCATTACATGTTGCTTGTTTTCTTTATTGCAAATGCATGTATTTTTTTTACCTCTCTTGATCACCTCACATACACTTGTCTTGGAAAGTGTAGTTACCTTGTTTTGTAGGTGGTTTATTTTACAAGAGATTGAAGAATTGAAGATACAGAATTTGTATCTCTTTGTAATGTAAAATAACTTGTGTTGACCCCTAGTCTTTTTGTTTATTTGTGATGATTAATTGTGAGATGTGGTTTTGTCACAAAATAGCCAAAGGGGGAGATTTTAAGTTCCTCATATTTTGATTGGCTTATTTGGTGGACAAACCGCATTTAGGGTTTAAAATTGTAAGGGTAGATTAGACCTTCATTGTGTTATCAAGCTTCAAAAGCATTCTCAAGCTCAAAGGTATATCACTTGCACTTAACCCTTTGAAGAGATTTAGGTGCACACACACACATAACTCATGCATGTCTTTTGCATCTTGCATTTGTGTTTCCTTGATCGGGTGCATGCATTTGATATTTTGTTATTTGGAGCAATGTGTCTATTTTCGAAAGATTAGTTTTTCAATGGTTCAAATGTTTTCAAAACTGACCTTTGCATGGTCTTGTGACTATAATGTTTTATATAATGTTACAAAATGAGTTTTGAAAATTTCTATACAAACTAGACACCCATACCTTTCCAACAGTATATTATTCTTAATATTTCATGACCGTTTGGATTGGTTTTGAAATCTCCAAAGTGACCACTAAAATAGGGCATCTCTGCTGTTATCCAGATCTGACCTTTGGTCACTCAAATGACTATAACTCTTCCTAAAGACATCGGAACCTCATTCTGTAAAGAGGAATATAAATTAGACATCTATATCTTTCCAATGATATAATATTCGATAACTTTTGATGTCGTTTGATCATGTTTTGAGTCGCTTGAATATCGAGCTGATGTGCTGTCTTGTGCGATTCTAGTAGTTGGGGGCTGTCTAGGCGCTCTACGTAGAGCGATCGTAAAGTGAATTTTTCTAGTAGTTAGGGGCTGTTCAGGTGCTCTACATAGAGCGACCATATAGTGACATTTTCCAGTAGGTGGGGTCTGTACAGTTTCCATACGCATAGCAACCGTACAACGACTTTTGCCCAGATTTTTGTAAAAACTTTTAAAACGTTGTAGCTTCATTGGGGTTCATATTTATACCCCATATTCTCTCCATTCCGTTATAAGGAGTCAAGAATCTATATCTAGTGAGGGAAAGTGATTTCTTAGTAAGAGAGACTCCTAAGAACCAATTTTTACTCAACCAAACTCATACCTGAAAATACAACTCAAGCGTGTGTCTAATAACCTAGAGGGGGGGGGGGGGGGGGGGGGGGGGAATAGGTTTTAATCAAGTTAATTACCAAATTTTCTTGATTAATAAATATTAAAAATTTGCCCCATAAACAAACATACAAAATCAAGTATAATATGCGGAAATTAAAAGACACTTGATTGTTTATGTGGAAACCCTTCAACAAGGGAAAAAACCACTGGCTATCCTTCTAGCCACACCGATCTCTCAAATCCACTATTGTAACGATGTTTACAACCTAGGTTGACCTGTAGTCATACCATTCTCAGTCACTAACCCACGACCACTACCCAGCAGTCCCTTATAGTGAATCCTTGATCACTTTGCTTGCCAACCACACCTTGGTTGCAAGACTTCACTTGCTTGTGCACTACACTCTGTAGTCACAAGACTTAACTCTCAAGAAGAGATTAACAACCTATGTGAATATATAAATATATCCTAAATGCAATTAATGCTAGGCAACACTAAATGCTTATGTAAAAATTATATGATGGCAATAACACAAACCTAGATATCAATGTCTGTATGAATGCTCATAAAGACCTAACTAGATAAAGATATGCAAGTATAAAATCTAGTCATCAAACAAAGCCATATCAACACAAGTTGTCACACAAAATGGCAAGGACAATGAATATGCAATTAACAAATGCAATCAATGAGTTCTAATCAATAATATCTAAATGCAAGGCAGGTAGATTTAGCTAGAGGGAAAAATGGTCCTTAATTCTAGCTATCAATGAACAAGAAAACTAAACCAACAAACAAATCCACGAACACATTCTAAACATGCTTAAACAAAAGAACATGCAATTAATCAACAAAATAATTGCTAACCCTAGGCAAGAATGAACAAACAATGAAGATATGAGTTCTAGGACATGTTCAACTTACCAAAATATGAAAGCATGAAGACCTATAAGAAGATAATGCATGAAAGATGCTAGATGCACACGGGTTTTGTGATTGCGTGAGCAAAAATGAGTTCTTGGGAGCTTTTCTCTCTAGAAAATGTTTTGTCTCACTTAAATCTGATTTTTGGCTCACAAAAACAAAGTGAGAGAGAAAATAACATATATATAGAAGCCCTAAACTTAACTACGTCATTTTGAAAAAAATAGGCACAAAACAGGCTCAGTGCATGGGTAACTGCATGGGTAAGGGACTTGTGCATAACCCGTGCAGTTGACAAATTTGAGAGCATCCTTCCTAACAGGTAACTACATGGGTAAGAGACCTGTGCACAACCCGTGCAATCACATAACCCCGAATGCATTCAACCTCAGTGCTCAGGTAAGGGACCTGTGCAAACTTGTGCAATCACACAAACCTGAATGCACTTAACCTCAGTGCACTAGTACTGCACGGGTAGGGAATCCGTGCACAACCTGTGCAATAGAGAGGCCCTAATAACATGGGGCTAAAAACATGACCAAACGATATCCAAACCTTTTGAATAATATACCGTTGGAAAGGTATGGTAGTCTCCTTTCGACTCCAATTAACAAAACAAGATTTGGATGACATTAGAAAGAGTTATGGTCAAATTAGTGACCAAAGGTCATATTTGGTCAACAACAAGAATGCCCAAACTCATGGAAAAACCATGTGACCAAAGACCAAAACAGGAGAAAAATGGGACCTTCTTAAATGGTCACTCAATGTGCTAAAACAAGCACACCATCGTGCAAGCGTGGACACTACACAAAATCACACTTAAATATAGAAATGAAGTGCAGGTGTGATTTTGAAGAGAATGCACACATGAGCAATACGGAACACATGCATAACATCACAAATGCATGTAAGTGTGTGTGTGCAACAACAAATGTATGTCAATACAAATGCATGATAT
>JANJYJ010000966.1:0-95000 GCA_033220585.1 Dipteronia sinensis
TTGAAGATTTTCTGAGAATTCTGTATTAATAATGGACAAAAAGAAGCCTTACTTGGCTGTGATTCTCATACAAGCAATCTATGCTGGTATGTTCTTGCTCTCCAAGACTGCATTCAATGGTGGCATGAACAATTTTGTCTTCATCTTCTATAGACAGGCTGCTGCTACTGTTTTCTTAGCTCTCATCTCCCTCTTTTTTGAATGGTAATCATAAAACTATGTGTTGTTTCGCTTTTCGTTTGTTTTCAGTTTCATTGACTATGATGAGGATGATTCAAGCTTCATTGTTTTTGGGTTGTAGGAAAAATGCTCCTCCACTCACATTTGTGACCTTCTGCAAGATTTTCATGCTCTCATTATGCGGGTATGTCCAATCTAGCAATTTATCTTAACGTGTGTTCTTATGACGGAAATAAAAATTACTAATTAAAATCATATCAAGAGAAGAGAGAATTGAATGCTTACTATATATATATATGTATTTTGTGTGTTGCAAATTGCAGGATAACTTTCAGCTTGGACTTGTATGGTGTTGCCCTGATTTATACCTCTGCAACTTTGGCTGCTGCAACTACTAATACCCTTCCTGTCATTACTTTCTTCTTGGCTGTTCTACTCAGGTAAAAACACACTGTTTTTGTCTTCTGGTTCTCATCACCAACAAAGAAACAAACAGGGGAAATTAATTATATGTTATTGATGGCTTTTTCATCTCCACCTCATATATATATATACCTGCCATGAAACTATTGTTGTTCTCTTTGGCTAGCTAGCTTGTTACGGCAGAGTTATCTAAAAAATCCAAAACACATAATACTGTCTCGATCGTGTGTTTGTGGTGAACTGGTGGGCCTGTTATTACTGTTTTGGTCTGTATAGTATTAGTGAGTTAAAAGTTTGGGGTCCAATGGTGTTATCAAGTGATTCTGACTAGTTCTGGGTTCAAATCTTTTTTCATGACTGGTTTTTGTATATTTATCAAAGTAGCAGGAGAAGTCCATTTGTAGGTTTGTCTGCTTTGGTAATTATAGATTGATAGACCATTTTGAGAGGTGAAAAATTTGATGAGTCTTGTATAGTATCTTAATCTTGTGTCACACGATAAATTTTAAATTTTATTGTTTTCCTTTTCACCGTCGAATTGCATTGCATGCTATATTTTTTTCGAGTGGGATTGCTTTCAATGGAGGAATACAAATGTGACGCGGTGCACCCAATCCATCTAAGTATTTCTTCTTTTAAAGGAAAGAAGGAGAAATTAAAAAAATAAAAAAGAAAAAAGTGGAAATTGTTATCATTTCATTAGTTAAGGTGTGGCTCCTTCACAAATCTCAATAGCTTGGTTAGGGATCCTCATAAGCAAAGCATGGTCTACAAAGGAAATTTATCCTATATTTTGCAATTTTTCATGGAAAATGTGAGATGGCCTTCTGCTGTAGGAGAAAAATTTGTGTAGGACGGTCTCACCTGTATTGGGGTCGGTGGGAGCCATGACCCTCCACCCAAAAAAAATAATAATTCAAGTTTTAAGTAGGGTTCCTTTGTATAATAAAGTAATAAAATGTTGTATATCCAATAAGCCATGCCCTCACTGTCAGTCTTGTTTTTTACAGCCCATATTAGTCTTATTTGTTTTAGTCTTGCTATTTATAATTAAAATTATTATTATTATAAATTATAATGAAAAACCCACTTATATCTAATTTTATGTATTCATATTTTACATAAAAAATATATATATATTGCTTTTCGATTTGATTTTTTATACATCAAGAATTATTAGTCTAACCTATATGTACTTTTTTTTTCAGTTTTTCCCTTAAATAAATTCTTCTTATTCTTCGGTTCATCTATCCGAACAATTTCGAGTACAAGTTACAGATTAATAAATATTTTATGTTTATTTTCAGTTTTTTTATTTGTTATTTTCTTAGGTTATTAATATGATTTTGCTATATTTATTGCACTAGTTTTTTATTTAAAGGTTTATTTATTTAAATTAGTTCGAAATTATTATAAGTTAGTGTTGTATGATATAAATATAATAAAATGAAATTACAAAGAAAATGTGAAAATAATTGTAATTTAAATATACTAATTAATGTCAGTAGTATTTTAATATTGTATGATGAAATATATTTATTTTTTGCTTGCGTGAACCTTTATTTTTATTTTTATTTTTAAAGGTTTTACTTATATATATATAAATATATATATATATATATTTAAACCAATATAAAAATGCAATATATTTTTTTATTTGCTCTTCAAATGAAAAAATCACCGATAATTGATGGATTTTACAACATAAATAAAACCTCAAAAACCTGTTGATCTTCGTCAACATCTAATATTAAAAGAATAGACTTCACAACAAGATTAAAGATGACTTTCTTATGAACTATTTTATCTTGTTTATTGAAAAGAAAATCACATTGAAACTCAGTATATATTCGATTGGTTGTAGAGATTTAAAGAGTGATCAGTTTCATTTTGATTCATAAAACTGACATATATTTTATTTATTAATTTATTTGTTGTATCATTACATATAAGACTAGAGGCTATTATATTTGGATTTTTAATAACTTGATTTTTAAATATTAGTATATTTATCTTAAGTTAACTTGAATATGTGTTTTTTGTCTTGGCCCCCAAAACCGAAATCATGACTTCACCCCAGCTTCCAATCAAGTTGTCCAATTTTATTAGAAATATAAAATTTAAAATTTAAAATATTGAAGGGGTACAAAATTAAAAATCTTGATGGGACGGTCTCACCACTTACACAAGATTTCACCACCTACACAAGATTTTTTCATACTTTAGATATTTATGGCTTTAATTAAAACTCAGGTACAATTTAAGGTCCACGTGGTTATACCATATTAATTGTATAAATAAAGTCGAAACTTGTAGTAAGGGTGCACATTTCCACCTACCTCAATTGGTATGCCTAACTCAATTAGTATGCATATTTCTTTCTACAGTTATAACGAAAGTTTAAATCCACGATACGAATCTATCTGCATATCCTGATATCATACAAATAGAAAGGGGTGGACCCATATAGAGATCAGATGAGGCACGTGCCCCACTTCAAATTTTTAAAATAAAATCATTTTATGTTTATATATATATATATATCACAAATAACACATTATGATATATGTTGTTATATAGCACTGCTGATTTATTGTCTTTATTTCATTGTTTTAGTCGCTTCAATTCTCACCATAAGCAAAACAAATAATCCAATTCCTTTATCAAATTAACATTTTCTTCTACAACAAAATAATCCATTTTCTTTTTCCCCTCATTGTTAAATTCTTTAACTATCCTTAATTTGTGGTTTACTTAATTCAATTTTATTATATAGTAAATTATCTTATCTATTATTATTTTGAAATTTTCTTATTTCTAATATTTTTAGTTTGACATATCTAACATATCCAATCAATAAACCCTAAAATCTCAAATTTAAATTTATTATATTAAAATAGTCCATCTATTATTATGATTCATTTTATTTTATCCTTTATATTTTTCTTTATTTTATTATTCTAATTTATTTAGAATCAATAATTAGAAAATAAAAAAATTCAAAAACATTTCTAGTAATATTTATTAATCAATTATTTTTGTATAAATTTAAAGTGAATTCATTATAAATACAAAACAAAATTTTTTATTATAAAACTATATTTTAATTTTTTTACGAATAAATACTATAATTTTTCATTTTACATGTTGTTTTTTTGTTATTGTTTATTTTTTTAATATTTTGTTTCTTGTTTTTAGTTCTTTTAAATGTAAGATTATTTAATTCATTTCGAATAAATATTCTATTTTTTTATTAAAAATTCATTATACCATCATTTTTTATATAGTGTCAAAAGAGTACCATATCCCATAGTTGGATGTCCAATTCACATATCGAATGATTCTCTTCACAGAGGAGAGATGCAACTTCTTGGGATCCGCTTGGTACCTAGCACACACACTCACACTAAAGGCTATATCGGGCCTACTTGCGGTCAAGTAAAGCAACCTACTTATCATGCCACGATAAAGACTTTGGTCCACACTCTTGCCACTAGCATCCTTGCTTAGTTTCAATGTGGTACTCATGGGTGTGTCACAATGTTTAGCATTCTTAAGGCCATATTTCTTCACTAGGTTCTTAAGGCCACAATGTTTGGAAGGAGGTAGTAGCCAAACCATATATTTTTCTACGACAACCTACTGTGAGTTCCATCTAGCAGTCCTGTTCCAGAAAAGACTGCAACTTGAGATTGCGAGTTCATCCTTGCAGAAGCATCACGCAGAGCAGTACCAGAAGACACTGCGAGCATTGACTGCATCGTCCAAGTCGCAGAACCAAGTCGTAGAGAAAACACAAATGAAGATCTGCGAGTTACAACTTGTAGAATGTGGTGGCAGTTATTTAACTGACCTAACTGTGACATGGGACTGCGAGGTAAGTCCAACTCGCAGAAGCCATTCCACGTCACCCTGCAAGTGGATTTTATCCAAGACTTTTCCCATTATGTAAACACCTTTTTCTTTCCGAAAAAAGTGTGTGTGAAAAGAGGGAGAGTACAAGAACTTTGTAGCTAGAGTTAGAAATACCCTTTTCACAAATCACTTTACTTTGATTTTGTATTTTAGTTTAAACAGTTTAGTTTTACATAAATTAGAATTAGAATCTTCTAAGTAGTGGTAAGTAAATCTACTATTTGTCAATCAAGAAAGGTTTTGTTGAGCAAGCAAGAGGAGAGCATGAAGAGCACCATGAGCTTTCTTTATCTTTCTTCTTTCTTTACTTGTATTTATTTGATAATGAGTGGCTAAATCCTTTTTGTTGAGGATTTAGTGATTATATATATGTTTAGTGATGATCTATTCTATCTTTTATCTATTTTGAGTTTGCACTTGTGTTTAATATATTGACATGTTAATTGTCGGGTATGAACTTTACTTAACATCCAAGCATGAATTGTTGTGTATGAATAGTTGATTTATCTCTTGGTTGACCAATCTTGAGTAGTTCACACTTGAAACTCTTACATATAGATAGTTTAAGATTAGAACTTAGGTTGTGAAATTTGTTAATAGCATGTTGCATCATTACTTCCTCAACATATTTTTAGAATCTTTAAACCTAGCATTTACAAGCAATTTCTTATTAACTTAACTTTAGGTGAATTTTACTAGATCGATCACTAGAGTACATTCGTGTTCCTTGTGGGAACGAAACCCTTACTTGTGTCCGCTATACTCGACATCGATTCGTACAGTTGCGAAGGGTTAATTAGACTCGCGCACTCCATTTTCATTCCATTTAGTTTTTAGAGCACCATTAGTTTAGAGGTACGCTCGGAGTGCGTCAGCCACGTTTAACATGAAATAACCAACCTATGTCACGTTTAACGTGACACACTGCATGAAATAAAATTTTCAACCGAAATGGATGTTTCTTCCATTTTCAGCAAAAAAAAACTTCAACATTTCAACAAAATAGTAAAGACCCATCAAAAATATCATCAAAGAAGCACCATAATGCTATTGAAATTGAATATTTACAAACTTTGAAGTTTTGATGAGAGATTCAACCACAAACTCTAAAATTCAAAAAACTTTTCCCAAATCTTTGTTCCTTTGCGATTTCCGTTTAAAATAACTTCAATTTCTTGATAAAAAACTGTGAATATTTGTTAAGAACTAAGATTTGAGAGGTAAATGATAAAGAGATGAGTGATAGAAAGATTGATAGAGACATATGTGATAGAAAGAAAAAGATGATATAAAAGTGTAGTTTTGTAATTTATTATGATGAATGGTTACAATCAATAAAAATTTTGGATTTGGTTAAAAACCATAATCCATTCTGTGGTTAGATTATTTTTTAAAATTTTCACATTAATTTATTTGTTATACTAGTATCAACTTATAGAGTTGCTTTACTCTCTCAAGATTCAATGGCAACTCTACATTGAGCTAACTAATTATCTAAGTTATCTTATAATTTGTTTTGAAGCAAATGTTGTGTCGGAAACAAATTTCAATACATCCGATAGTATCTATAACTTTATTTAAATTATATCATATGATATGAAAATAAATTTGATTGCCTACTTATATTATATGGCTGAATTTGAATAAATAAGCATCATGTATTGAATTCACCAAAGACTTAAAATTCACTTTTATATATCTAAAGGGATGTGCGTAATGGTGGCAATTCGGACCGGGCCGGCCCGTCTGGCCCGGCTCCGTTAGGCCCATGTGGTAAATGGGCCGGGCCGAGCCGGCTCGGCAGACGGAAGAAGGGGGTCGGCCCGGGTCCGAGGCCCGTGTGAGGGCAGGCCGGCCCGGGCCTTGGCGGGCCGGCCCATTAAAGGCACGCCGGGCTTCCAATTTTTTTTTTTTATTAATTCAATATTTTTTTTATACATTGTAATAATTTTGAGTAATTAATGTAATAATTTTAATATGAAATATAATATTATTCATTTCATACAACACTTAATTAGTTTTCAATGAATAATATTTTTGTAATTTCATATTGAATTTGTGGTGAGATACTGAAATGTATAAATTACAAATCATGATTGCCTCATTAAAAACCTTACCAAGAAAAACCCAATGGGATAAAACCTTGGTAAGGGAAAAAGAGTGCAATCGGGAAAAAAAAATTATGTATTTATAAATTACAATTACATCAGCTCGTCGGCTGGTTGCTACCAGAACTCTCTTCGATGATCATGTTGGAGAAGTCATCCATGAGTTCTTCTGTATCCGGTTGATGTTGTCGTCTGAATGTTGCATTTTGCCAATCTTTAAGGCATGTCAAAGCTTCCACGGCATCATGGGCCAATGAACATCTTCTTTCTTCTAGTATTCGTCCGGCCATGCTGAACACCTGCTCTGAAGAAACTGTTGAAACCGGGATAACAAGGACGTCACATGCTAATCTCGATAGAATGGGGAAGTTGTTTCTCTTGCCGCGCCACCATTTCAGTAGATCGTTGGTTGTGAAGTCATCGCTCTCCGTGATGGAGTACTCCGTAGTCAAATATCTGTTCAGCTCCACGTGTTGTCGTTGACTTTGACTTTGACTTAGACTCGAACTTCCTGGACCTGAAGCGTGAGAAGTTATGGCCTTGCTAAAAAAAAATCTTCATGAGCTTCGATTGTTGTTGGGATTGTTGCTGAGGAGGCGCCGGTTCCGCTGTTCCGTGGCTGTACCTGTTCTCATAAATAGAAAAAATCTCGAAAATTTGGGATTTTAGTGTACGAAGATGTTCAGCAACATCCGTTTCACTTAAACCCAGAGACTCACCCAATTCTTTGGAAAAAA
The DNA here is from genome assembly GCA_033220585.1 of Dipteronia sinensis. Taxonomy (NCBI): domain Eukaryota; kingdom Viridiplantae; phylum Streptophyta; class Magnoliopsida; order Sapindales; family Sapindaceae; genus Dipteronia; species Dipteronia sinensis. Next base: position 7,364 of record JANJYJ010000966.1, read on the forward strand.
TTCTAAACCATTAAATCTGAACCTAGGATCTACAATAATACCAAGGGCATACAAAAGAGGAATTTTCCCCTAATATTTTTAAAATTTTTTTTGCATAGCAACAACAACGGAAGCTACCATCACATTTTCACTATATTGTCTAAGTACATCAGCCATGTCATAAAGTTTAAGAATTACAAGAGGAGATGTGGGGTAATAAACCCTGGAAAGTTCTACAATAACATCATAAAAAACTTTTAAAAATTCAATAAAAACAGTGGCCACATACCAATCACCATCCGTGAGTTTTTCATGTTGGGTGTCGTTGGCGGTGTTCACGTTATAAAAACTAGTAATCAATTCAGCATATGTTAAAGCAGATTTCAACATTAAATATGTTGAGCTCCACCTTACTGGCATATCTGTTTGGAATTTACGGGCTAATATGTCCTTTGATGCACAATATCTGGAAAACTCAGCATTCTTTGGTTAGATGCCATAATCCAACCCAAAGCCTCCCTAATATTGTCAATTCGACTTTCCACCTGCTTTAAACCTGATTTTACAATCAAGTTTATAATGTGACATGCACAACGGGCGTGGAAAAATTTTACCGCAGTATTAGGGATTCTAGAATTATCAAAAAGTTCTATAGCTTTGGAGTTAGCAGATGCATTATCCAAAGTAATTGATAAGATGAGGTTTTGAATGCCATAATCTTGTATAACGGACATAATAACATCATGAATATTTTGTGCAGTGTGTGAATAATCCATGACACGAAAACCAAGGAGCTTTTTTTGTAAAATCCATTCAGTGTCTACATAGTGTCCAATGACACATAAATAATCTTGTTTTGAACGTCCGCTCCAAATGTCGGACGTTAATGCAATTGAAAAAGAAATGTTTTACAATTCAGAAATCAATTTAGTCCTACGTTTTTGAAAAGTACGAATCAGATCGCTCCTAGTTGTGTTTCTAGAAACATGGACATATTGGGGGTTAAAAGCTTTATTAATTAAATATTGAAAATGAGGGTTCTCTTGAAAACCTATGGGTTGGTCAGTTGCAGCGCAGTACAAAACTAAGTGCTCTCTGACCCGGTTAGGGTCATACTGCCATGTACTCATAGAACCATCTGGGTTCTGTTGCAGTTGGGTTTGTCGAGTTGTATCGACTTGCCCGTGAGAAGCCATGCATTTTTCTCTATGTCTCCTGAGATGACTAGTTCCATTACTTGAACTAGTGAGTAAATATTTACAATACTTACATTGGGCCTGCTCAACTTCAATACCATCTGGTTGCTTTACCTGTATGGCTTCAAAGGAATCCCACACCATCGATTTCTTCTTCTTCCTCTTCTTACTCGAATTTTGTGCCGATGACGAAGGTCCTGCACCAGTAGGTCCAGTAGTACTAGGGGGATCGGGATCGATATCGATATGGAAGTCACCGTACAATCGGTTGATTTCCTCGTCCGGCATATAGTCGTTACGGTTCAGGTTGAAATGTTCAAGATTCATTTTCCTAAGATTATAATTAAATAAATGATTAAATGTCACAGAATTACAGATACAATTATACATTTATACAAATAAAAAATTTAAAAAACATAAAAAAAAAACATTATCATAATCATCCTAATATATTATTAATATCTAAAAAGTTAACAAAAATTCGGAATTAATTTTATATAATTTTTATTTTCTTCTTATTTCTTCAACTCTACAAAAAAACATTAACATAATCATTCTAATATATTATTAATTTCACAATGTTTTTAAAAAATCCGGATTTAAATTTTCTAAATTTATTTTCTTCTTATTTCTTCAATTCTAAAAAAAAAAGCATAAACATAATCATCCTAATATATTATTAATTTCTAAAAAGTTAACAAAAATCCGGAATTAATTTTATACAATTTTTATTTTCTTCTTATTTCTTCAACTCTACAAAAAAAACATTAACATAATCATTCTAATATATTATTAATTTCACAATTTTTTTTAAAAACCCGGATTTAAATTGTCCAAATTTATTTTCTTCTTATTTCTTCAATTCTACAAAAAAAAAAAAACATAAACATAATCATCCTAATATATTATTAATTTCTAAAAAGTTAACAAAAATTCGGAATTAATTTTATACAATTTTTATTTTCTTCTTATTTCTTCAACTCTACCAAAAACATTAACATAATCACTCTAATATATTATTAATTTCACAATTTTTTTAAAAAACCCGGATTTAAATTGTCTAAATTTATTTTCTTCTTATTTCTTCAATTCTACAAAAAAAAGCATAAACATAATCATCCTAATATATTATTAATTTCTAAAAAGTTAACAAAAATTCGGAATTAATTTTATACAATTTTTATTTTCTTCTTATTTCTTCAACTCTACAAAAAAACATTAACATAATCATTCTAATATATTATGAATTTCACAATTTTTTTAAAAAATCCGGATTTAAATTTTCTAAATTTATTTTCTTCTTATTTCTTCAATTCTACAAAAAAAAACAGAAGCATAAACATAATCATCCTAATATATTATTAATTTCTAAAAGGTTAATGAAAATTCGGAATTAATTTTATACAATTTTTATTTTCTTCTTATTTCTTCAACTCTACAAAAAAACATTAACATAATCATTCTAATATATTATTAATTTCACAATTTTTTTAAAAAATCCGGATTTAAATTTTCTAAATTTATTTTCTTCTTATTTCTTCAATTCTACAAAAAAAAAGCATAAACATAATCATTCTAATATATTATTAATTTCAAAAATATTTAAAAAAATTCAGAATTAATTTTTCTAAATCATTTTTTTCTTCTTAAACTCTACAAAAAAATAAACATATTCTTTCAAATATAATAATAAGTTCGAAATTTTTTAAATAAATTAGGAATTAATTTTTTTAATTATTATTTTGTTGTTAAACTCACAATAAAAAATATAAAATTAACATATTACTAACAACAATATTAACTACACACATACTAATCACTAAATACTAAATAATAATAAATACAACCTTAAAAAGTTATTAATAACAAAAGTAAAGAAGTAGATATACTAACCTTAAATTGGACGCTTGAGAGTGTTGAATTAATTAATCAATTGGATACCTAACAACATAACAAATAATAACATTAGTTGTAAACATATTAATAATACTTAATAATTAAATAACAAATGAAAGTTAATTAAAAATAAATAAACAAGACAATACCTTAGAGTAAGAGACTGAGAGTCTTAGAATATGTAGAAACTAGAGAGTGGAAGGTATGTAAATATATAATATATAATGTATGGTGTATAGTATATTATTATAATAGTATATTGTATATAAATAATATATTAAATAAATAAAATAAATTTCAAAATAGTTGAAAGAGTGAGTGAGAGATGTTGGAGATTGTAGAGAATAGAGAGAATAAGAGAGTAGGGAAGTAGAGAATAAGGTGAGGGTGATGGGGTATTTATAGGAAAAAGTTAGGTGAGGGTATTATTGGAAAAAATTGTAAAAGATTTAAAAAAACGTAATATTTAAAAGTTTTGAATATTTTTCCCCCACTAACAGTCACCAACGGTAACCTGGCTAATTACAAAGTCACCCTTCAATTCAAATTTTTTAAAAAAAATTAAAAAAAAAAATTTTTGAATTTTTTTTAAACCGTGTGCTTCACGGGTCTACACAGCCCAGCCCGGTTTTCTAAAATGGGGGCCCGGCCTGACCCGCCAGCTAAACGGGCTTAGACCTGGCCCGTTTAGCTGGCGGGCCGGGCCGGGCGGCCCGTTTGGGCCCGGCCCAAATTGCCACCTCTAGATGTGCGTACATTTTAAGAAACCGAGAAGTCCAAACTTAAAAAAATTTCAATTAAATTCGTAGTTGTGAAAATATGAATACTACTAATTTATCATTCATGAAACAAAGATAGATACAGAATAAATTAAAGATCATGTTAACGTATATTTTAGAGTATATATTACGCTGTAACATTATATGGTTGTAAAACTTTTATTCCTAAATTTGAGAGCATTTCTTTTTTACTATATTGTGTTTTTAGATCACAAGTTAACGGGATCTATAAATTAATCATTATGCTGATAACTGCTTGAAATTAAGCACAGAATTAATAGCCAGTAAGAGGTCAGTGGAAAAGTAGTTGCAAAAGCAGACTATCGAGTCAATAAGTGGAGAGCAACGTGGCACGATCAAGGTCGTTGTCTTCCACGTCCATTTTCATGCAAAAGAAATTTCTACTTTACGGCTCGTGTGGTGATTGCATGCAAGTTTCGTGATAGAATACGCTGCATTTCTTTTTCTTTTTCTTTTTTTAAGGTTTCGTTATAGTTCCTCTCTCATGCAAATTCAAGTTTTATTTTGGCGGTGCTGAAATTAAAATGAATATTTGCTTTTTATACAATTCTATTACACGTTGCTTTAGAAAACTGTGACGCAATAAGTTTACACAATTTCCAAGTACGTCCAAGTTTTGAATTATCAACATCTCCTTTCCCTGCTTTATTTTCTAAAAGATGTTTTGTTGCTATCGAAATGTATATACATCATGACAAAAGCTATATAGCTATATTAATTGCTAGCATTCAATTTTGATCATCTCATCATTGTTGGATTATCTATTCCATTTTGTGGACTACGTGAAGCATTCATATATACTTTGTGTTGTGTCAATCATCATCCTATATTATTACTTTTGGTTCCACTACTTCCGACGATTGCTATCTTTGAATCAACTTTTAGTTATAAGGATTTTAGGATCATGTTTACATTGTACCATTAAAGGCAACTTATTGACATGATGGATTGATTGATTTGTTCTTTAAGGAATATTTGTTAATTCTTTCAAGTTATCCAATGCGATTCACTGGATTCATGATCATTTTATTTATTTATTTTATTTTATTATTTTTGCAAATCTTTCTTATATACAATATTATTTATTGACTCTCAAGGTGCGCACTTGCCTTAGCATTATTCTTCTAAAAGAACTAGTGGGAAAGGCACATGCATTATTTATAGGGTAAATTACACTGAATCCTTTGAGATTTGAACAAATTACACTTAGATGAATAAGTTTCTTTATTATACACTAACACCCCCAAAATTTAAATTTAACTTTAAAAATACCTAAAATGCCCTTAGTTATATTATTTTACACTTTATTTTTTTTACCTTTTAATCAAACACTTTATAAACTTTAATGAAATAAAAAAATTAAATAAAAGATATGATTCATTAAATAAATAAATAGTTTAAATAAATAAATATTTTTTTTAATTAAATAAATAAATATTTTGAATAAATAAATAAATGAATAGTTTTTAAAAATAAAATAAATAAATAGTTTTAAAAAATAAAATAAATAAATAGTTTTAAAAAATAAAATAAATAATTAGTTTAAAAAAAATAAATAAATTTAAAATATAAATAAATAAGTGAAAAACTTAAAAACATTAAATTTTTAAGGATATTCATTAATAGGGACAAGAAAAACTCTAAATATCTAAACTTTTACTGTAAAGATGATGGTGAGAGAAGCTTCAAGGTTCCCAACACTCCTTAGATATTTAGAGCTTATATTGTCCCTATTAATAGATATTCTTAAAAAAAATTAATTTTTTTAATTTTTTCACTCATTCTTTAAACTATTTATTTATTTAAAACTATTTATTTATTTGATTTTTTAAAACTTTTTTTATTTAATGTTTTAAATTATTTATTTACTTAATTTTTTTAAAAAAATTTATATATTTAATTTTTTCAAACTATTTATTTATTTAATTTTTAAAACTATTTGTTTTTTTAAAAAACTATTTATTTATTTAATGAATCATATCTTTTATTTCATTTTTTTATTTTATTAAAGTTTATAAAGTGTTTGATTAAAAGGTAAAAAAAAATAAAGTGTAAAATAATATAACTAGGGGCATTTTAGATATTTTTAAAGTCAAATTTAAATTTTGGGGGTGTTAGTATATAATAAAGAAACTTATCCATCTAAGTGTAACTTGTCCAAACCTTAAGGGGTTCAGTGTAATTTACCCTTATTTATAATATATTTGTTTTTGAACAACTATTTTATTGAAGGAGCCAAACAAAAAACACCATACAAGAAAACATAGGTGGTACTGCTGCTGCAAGAGAACAAGAGAAAAGACCTCAACTAAAACAAAGACCTCCCAAAAAAACAAACCTTAAATATAATATATATGTATATATTTTTTATATGTATTAATAAAAAATTAAAAAAAAATTAAAAGCCGTTTAACCTAATTATTTCAAAATCCTTTTTAAACACAACAATATCAAACTTTTTTTCTTTCAATTCAACAAACCCAGTATAAAAAAGAAGAAAGATAAAGAAGATAAATATATCGCGGATGCTTTATTGATGTTATAAAACTGGAGCTTACAAAACTATTTCCTCAATTTACTCAATTTACTCAATTTATTTGACCAGCATACGAATAAATACACAATTTCCGTGTAGGGGTCTTTATGCAATTTTTGTACAGATTGTCACCGTATAACACATGTTATTTGAAGTGACACGTGTCCTACTAAAACGGTGGAAGCAACCAAAAATGGTGGAATCCAAGGAGGAGTCTTGTGGATTTAGTGGCTTTCACCATTTTACCAGAAGGACACATATCACTCCAAATGACATGTGTTATACAATGGCAATCTATACGGAAATTGCATAAAGGCCTCTGTATGAAAATTGAATTGTGTGATGCATCATGTGTTTAGCTATATCCAGGGCGGTCTCCAGAGATATTGGGGCCTGAACGATTTTATGATATGAACAAAAATCGAGGCCCTATAAAATTATTATCATTAACATAAAAATCGATGGTGATTTTTAAGGTTGATTTTTCTGGGTTTGGTTTCGAAGAGAAGGGATTTATGTGTTTATGGTGATTTTTGGGTTGATTTTTGGATTTGGAGAGAGAGAAGAGAAGTGATTTCTGGGTTTGTGGTGATTTTTGGGGTTGATTTTTCTGGGTTTATGGAGATTTCTAAGTTTGGTTTCGAAGAGAAGGGATTTCTAGGTTTATGTTGATTTTTGAGTTGTTTTTTGGATTTGGAGGAAGAGAAGAGAATGGATTTTTGTTTGGATTTCGGTGTGGATGTTAGGGGGAGAGAAGAGAAGAGAAAAGTTTTTTTACAGTTTTTTTTATTGGATTCCTGGTGGTGGTGGGGTTCTGGTTTGTGGTGTTGATGGTGGATAGGTTTGTGGGAGATAAGTTGCTAGGAGTGATTGATTCAAATCGAGACTGGTGTTGTTGAATTTGGACTGGTGATGGTGTTGATGATGATATCTGGGTTTGATTTTGATTATTGATTCGGTGTTGATGATGATGATTTAATTTTTGTTTTCTTTTATGCTTTATGATTATTTTTCATGATGATGGTGGAGATCCATTTAAGAAAAAAAAATTGTTTAATCTTTTTTTAAAAAAATCGCATTCATTTACAATTATTGAAGGGCAACAATATCTTTTAACATAAAATTTAACTTTTTGAATGGAAAATCTGACGGTAGGGGGAAAATGACGAATATGACAAACTACATGGGGAAAAATGGTCATTACTGAAACTATAGGGGTAAAGTGTCTAATATGGCAAACTAAATGAGAGAAAATGATTATATCCCATAATTAATTAACTATTTGGTTTTGTTTTAAATGATGGAGTCTCAGAATCACAATCACAAGTTTATTGGGTATGAAGTTTTTTTGTTTAATTGTATTAGTTCATTGGGCCGAAAAGGAATATATATATATATATATATATATATATATATATATATACATATAAAGCAACAAAAAGTTTGGAATTGGGCCCTATTTAAAGATAATATACTAGGTTCTGAGGCCCCAAAGAAGAATAACAAAATTGGGCCGGTTGGGGGCCCCAGTAAAATGCTGGGTTCGCTGCCCCATGGGCCGGCCCTGGCTATATCTGTATGTTGTTTAAATAAATTGAGGAAATAGTTTTATAAGCTCAATGACCATTCAAGCTATAAAATCAAATTCAAACAAAACATAACTTAATACTAATATTAAAAAAAAAACAATTTCACATAGAAGAAAACGACATATTCTGAATTTAGTTACCAAAAACAATAAAAGTACAATGGCATAACTAACCCCGTATAGTGTCTAGGATTTCTTGCCAAAAGCAAACAACACTTGTTTAATCTATAAACAAAAAATACATTAGATAGTGTCACGAAGCTATTACGTATCATTATAATAAAACCTTAAAGAATCACGAAATAAATGATACAATCTCATTAAACGGTCTCACCACGTGGCAATTAAATCGTCCCATTGAAGATTTTCTCCAAATATATAATAGCAAGGTATTTAAATATGATATTTGGTATAGAACCGTTGGATTGATCCAACTGTAAAGGCAATTTTTTTTTAATTAAAAAATACAACACACTGTCGACTCCATTTCCATCTCCGGGATTCGGTCTAGGGAAAAAAAATTAAGCCTTTCAAAATGTACATTTTAAATTATTATTTAATATAATTATTTAATAAAAAGAAATTGTCAATTTTGTTGTGAATAATAAAAATTTTAGAATTTCGATGGATCTCGAAAATTAATTCAACCTAAAAAACTATTATATACATATAAAGTTTCACAGAAGAAAAAAATAGTTATGGTAATAATAGTGATAAATACATATAAGAACTTATTAAGTATTTAAGTTATGAAATATCAATCCAACGAAAGACAATTTTAAAATTTTTTTTTCTAAATAAAAAAAACAACACACTGCCCAAAAACTTTCACTCTGCCCAAATCCACTCCCTCTCTCTCCTCCTTTCACTTCACACGTCTCCAACACACTCTTTTTTTATCAATGCAGCACATTGCCTAAAAACTTTCACTCTGCCCAAATCCACTCTCTCTCTCTCTCTCCTCCTTTTACCTCACACGTCTCCAACACACTCTTATTATCTCTTTTCTTCTCTAACTCCACACTACTCCTCTCTCTTCCTACCCCAAGTCCATCCACAAATCAATGTTTCATAACTTCATCGGAGATACTCAACGGAAACATCACTTGAAACAAATCTCCAAACTTAACCCTCTTAAACCAATCGCATCTTCTCTTCTTCGAATTTCATCTCTAGTTTTGATTTTTAGATTTCTCATTTACAGATTTTTATTTCAACTTACTTCTCTTGTTTCGTCTCTTGTTCATAAATTTGATTTCAAAGAATAGGTTTTTATTATTATTATTTATATTTTTAAAATTATATCTGGATTTCGAAAGTTTAATTTTTTTTCTCTGATTTTAGATTTAAACTAAGTAACTTCATAAATTAATTTTAAAACTTCTCTTCTTTTCTTTAGATCCGGCTCTTCTTCTCTACTTTAGAAATCATCTCATCTTTTTCTGAGTTATTGATTTTATTTCATTTCTTCTACATCTCTGATTTAAATCTTTTAAATGGAATTCCAAAAAAGAAAAGATTTCTATTTTAGTTTTTGTCTGTTATTCAGAAATTTGATTTCAAAGATTGGTTTTTATGTTTTTGAGAAAATTATATCTAGATTTCGAAAGTTAAAATTTTTTTTTCTCTGATTTTATATATGAAAGATTGTTTTTTTGTTCTTTTTTTATCACTTTATTATTTTCTCTTCTGTCTGTCCTGATCCATGTTGTTGCCTCTTCTTTTGTTTAGATCCATGTTTTACTGGATTTAACTATTTAAGGTTAATTTTTTTTTTCTCCTTAACGTTTTTGTTTTTTTAATTATTTTTGTTTTTCAGGATTTCTCCATGTTCAACAAACCCAGTAAAATAAAAATCAATCATATTCAACCATCATCATAACAACTACAAGTTCTATATCAATGACCTTTAAAGCAATAAAATTAAAATCGAAAACAAATACAACAAACCCAGATGTGATGTCTGTATTCCGATACCTGTTAGTTCTAGCAATCAGATGTTTTTGATCTCCTTTTTTGTTTCTTTTGTTTTCAAACTCATTCCTCTTATCTCATTCCCCTTTCATTTCTTTTATTCTTACTTTTCCACCTCTTCCCCTCCACAACCTATGCTAGGCTAGGTTTGCCACGTTCACTCTCAAATATTATAAGAGAGACACGTTAGAAGGGAAAAAGAAAAAAAAAGAGGATAAAAGGGGAAATAAATCAATTGATCACTCTATAATTGGAAAAGGACACAAAGGGAAATAAGGCAATTCATCACACCATGAATTGCCCTTTTGAAAAAATAAGGCTCTTATATATATATTGTTATAATATGTGGATTTTACCACATGTGTAATACATGCAAGTATTACCTATTTATATTACACAAATATCTTCATCATCCACCGCCTCTCCACTTGCCATCATTATCACAAATCACTTCCTTATTTGCCTATATATACACATTGTTCTCTTCATTTAAGTGTGAGTCTTTACAGAATATCAATACAAAAGCTTGCTCTCTCTCTCTCTCTCGTGTATCTCTCTCTTATTCATCTCTCACTCTGTTCTTCAATTTTTCTACATTTATTCTATTTAATTACAACACGTTATCAGCACAAATCTAGTCTAGGACTTCTAGAGAAAGTTCTGGACTGTTTTTAGCTTTGATTTTTGAGTTTTCGATTGAGTACAGAAATTTTGAAGTGCTCGAATCACTTTTCGGAGGATACCGTTGTGTTCCTCTTGGAAATACGATTCCGACGCCACTGACCGCGTTTCAAACGGAGCTCTAACGAACTCTTTAGATGGGGTCAAAGTACGGTCAACTCTGAAATTCTTTCCAGTTTTTCCAGTAGCTTTCCAAGGTTGAAGACGACACTGTAGCGCCATGTCAGCGAAGCGTCACTGCCATATCACCGCCACGTCAGTGCATACGTCATGCCACGTCATCATCAGGCGGTCACGTCATCGACACGTCAGCGAACTGTGCATGCCACATCAGCGCCACGTCAGCAGTAGCTACCACGTCAGCCAGTGAGGTCTACCACGTCAGCTCCAAGTCAGCAGTCGCGCCACATCAGCCAGAAATGTTTTTCATCCGTTTCGGTGCATTTTTCGCCTGTTTTCGGCTGATTCGGACTTGTTTCTAGCTATTTCGACCGTCCCGGACGCAACCGTGCTATCCGTTTCAGCTAATTCCGTTTGTAAGTATTATTTTGACTTATTTAAGCTTTATTAACTCTGTTTTTGGGCACGATGGAATATCCAGAACATGTAGATCTGGATCCAGTATTATATACATGGTTGATGAAATATTCAAAGAAATATTCAGAGAAATATTCAGAGAAATATACACATCCAGTCGGATGTTGTAAGCATCATAAAAATAATCTAAGATTCTAATGTATAATGAAATGGGAATAATATCTTATCCATTTCATACACATCCAGAAGGATGCTCTGAATATCATAAAAAAGGTTAAAAATCCTAATGTACAAGATGGCTATGCCGTCAATGGAACCTATATATATATATATATATATATATATATATATATACTGACTATAACTATAACTATAACTCTAACTATGACTCTAACTCTAACTCTGACTCTGACATTTATTTTTTATACAATATATGAGACTGGCTTATGTTGTGTCTCTGGACTGGCTTATGCTGTGTCTAAGGTGATCTTATGACCCTGAAACTGTTATTTTTATGCAATATATGAGACTGGCTTATGCAGTGTCTCTGGACTGGCTTATGCAATGTCCCAGGACTGGCTTATGCTGTGTCTCCGAATAAACTGTTTAAATTTTCAGCATTTATTTTTATACAATATATGAGACTGGCTTATGCCGTGTCTCGGGACTGGCTTATGCAGTGTCAGGATTATGCTCAATAGCAAGAGTGTAATATTGTAATTGACAATCTTTTCATATAAATAAAGTGATTTCTGATTCTGCAAAATCTTATAGCATTTATAATTATAATTGTCAAGGTAAATAATCATAAGGTCAAAAGACTATGAGATATGAAGCATTGTTTGTACATCCGAATATGTATGAGGTAGACACAATTCTTTAGTTAGTCTTGAATAACGTTCACAACTTAAGTTAAAGATTGGGCACCTCTATCTTGATAAAGTTGTAGAATTCTTTTACTAGCATTTGAGTGGGTTCAAATGAGTTATGATGAGTCTAAAATCATCGAAAGGTTTTCGAATAAAAGAATCTAGTGCACTGGGTGCATTGAACTGGATCACAATGAAATACTTTATCTAGAACCGTCACTAGATATAAGTCTTTTCATTATCAGGACAATCAGAGAGTCTATCTAAATCCAGAGATAAATGATGGACTTATGGTTGCAAGTGTTATCATTTGAGCTATCAATGAGTACGATTATATAGCATAGTCTATCCTCGATAGTTTGGTGGTATTCATTTATTAATCGATAGAGGACTTCATTTATAGATATGGACATCGTGGCTCCATTTATTAAATGAGAGTATAATATCATCATATAGATGTTTTGAGGTATTAGATACTAAATCTCAACGTTGAGTTTTCAATAATGATTATTGAAGACATGGATTCTGGACAAGTCAAAATATCCAAGTTCAAAATGTGGTAATATGAGGAAATATGGTAACTTGGAGAGCTATAGGCGGTCTATGAGCTCTTGGCGATTACTGATATTATTCACGAGGATACACCATCTCCTATAATATTTTCTAGGGTATGAATGAGAAACATCTCCTTATTCTATCTTTATTTAAGAGTTCAATTTTAGTTGTTTAGTGGAATGAGTTAAAATTAATAGATCGGACCTAAGTGAATCATTTGTTGATTGTGATTAGGTTATGTCTATTGAAGCTTAAATTTAGATAGTCCGCCAAGATCCACAATCCACACGTACTTGCATGGATCACTTGATATATTCTACCGGACCAATTTATGGGTCCATCTAGAATTGCATTTAATATATTAAGAATATAATATGTCTATTATTTATTTAATGGGCTGCACTATTATATTAATATATTAAAATGAGACATGCAGGCTTGTTTCTTTTAGTGAGAATAAGTCTGGTTCACATGTGGACTTTTATTTAAAGTCTAATGGATTAAATAAAATAAGAAAAATAATATTGGGCCCATATATACATGGTGTGGGCGGCAAGGCTAAATAAAATAGCCCAAGATATTATTTTATTTTATTGTTTTGATTAAATGGGAATTAATTAATTATTTAATTAATTAATTATTTAATTAATTAATAGTTTAAATCAAAATCTTTTCATGATCAGTAAATTAAATACTATGTGTTGGATTAGGGTTGGAATTCTTTTAAGTGATAGGAGTCCTAATGTGGTAAGGATTAAGTCCACATACACTCCTTATTATACAAAGAATTCGGCCACCACTAGTCCTACAAGGGTTAGGATTCTTGAATTGATAGGAATTAGGGAAAAAGACAATTCCTTTTCAAGTAAGGAAATTAACCAACCCTAGATTTCCTATTCAATGAATCGGCCAACCCTACTTGGTGAAGGAGAAAATTCGGCCAACCTATAAATATAAGGTTATGAATTTTCGGCCACTAAGAAGCAAAATAGAGAGAGATTTTTGTTTGTTTTGAAAATAAAAAATCCTACTCTATACACATAGATTTTCGGCCAAGAAAGAAAAAGAAAATAAGTTCTCATTCGATAGTGTACTTACAAGCGTTTAACATCAAAAGGTTTTGTGCACACTTTCGATTTAGGGTTACGCGAGTTTCAATCATATTGATTGTGAATTCAAAAGTGACCAGAACTATTTTTTTAGGCTCTTGGTGTTTTACTATTGAAGATCAAGATCAGAAATTCCATACATCCATTCTAAGGTAAGCAATTCAAAGAAAAAGGGAGACCACGCTCCTAGGTGATTCACGTACGTGCTAGGATTGAAGATCTTGCGGATTGCCATCGACGTAAGTCAATCGGATCACGCGACAAGAGGTATTAAACTCTAACCGTATATTTGAGTTTAATTAATTAAAGGGTTAAGGTTCAAATCCTTAGAAAACATTGAAAACTATACGAAAATCTACTTTTCGCCTTCCGCTGCGGTTTTAAGCAATTTTCCCTACACTCAGGACTGGCTTATGCTGTGTCTCCAAATAAATTGTTAAATATTCATATTATTTATACGTAATATATGAGATCGGCGAGACCAACTAACCAGAACTTAAAGTTTTTAGAATTATGATATTTAAGTTGGTACGGTTTTGAAAACCGATGAGAACTTGGAATTCTGGATTCAGTATTATATAAATGAATGTCATACTTCATTATTTGGAACCTGGGGTTTCAAACACGTTCATAATATGAAGTTATATGAAGTTATCTCATATATATCAAGTGATATATTTACATATCATTTATTTGAAAGAATGAGCTACACATCTAGTAGGATGCTGTGAGTATCACAGAAGGGATTTAAGATCCTAACGTATCATTCATTTGAGAAAAAAAGGGGGATCTACACATCCAGTAGGATGTTGTGAATTTTATAAAAGAGATTTAAGATCCTAACGAATAAAGAAAATGGAATTAATATTTTATCCATTTCATACACATCCGGTAGGATGTTGTGAGTATCATAAATAAGAGATTTAAGATCCTAACGAATAATGAAATTGGAAATAATATTTTATCCATTTCATATATATCCAGCAGGATGCTGTGATTATCTTAAAAGGATTTAAGATCCTAATATCACATGTAATGAGATTGTAAATGATATTTTATCCATTTTATACTTACTCATGAAAGAGCAGTATCAGGAGAGTAAATTTGGATATATTTATATTCATGAGATATCAAAACATACCCAGGAGTGGATGTTTGTAAATGACAAGAGGCAAGGTTTATAGAATAAACCTATTGAAAATATTATTATCATTTCAGATGAGATATAAAAAATGGCATTACATATATTGTCCATAAAATTCCCAGAAGGGAAATATATGTCTTGCCTAGAGTGCAAGGTCTCATACAATTCTGCGGAGTCAGATATATTTTATGAATTGGACTTTGATCTGAGCAAATATTAATGTTGTATCAGGTCCAACGGATCTGATAGAAAGCTCTGGAAGAGCTATGATAGAAAGCTCTGGAAGAGCCATGATATTGTTATCAAACAATACTAAATCATGTATCAGTGATACTTGATATTATTCGAGCAGAACTTAAAGAAATATTCTTTGTTCAAAGACATATAAGGTTAATACCAGGTCAGATCCAGGGGATCTGATTAAAGGCTCTAGAAGAGCCGCAATCTTATTATCAGATGGTATTAAATTGTGTATCGATGATACTTTATATCATTCAAGTTTCAAAGATATACGAAGGAATGGATATCATATTGAAACTATGAGTAATGAGAATGTTTAATATATATGTATTACTCCTCATGATTCAGGCCATAAACTCATTATAGAAAAGCTGCGTGCTTTATCATCTGGATTATAAAACACTATTATAAAGAGTGTAGATGTTTATGCAGTTATGAATCATTAATTAAAGGTTCCCAGATCCGAAAATGTTTGTGTTTTGGCATGACCGTATTGGTCACCCAAGATCTACAATGATGAGTATAATCATTGGAAATACTCATGGATATCTATTAAAGAACCAAAAGATTCTTTATCCAGTGAGTACTTATGTACTGCATGTTCACAGAGGAAACTAGCAGTAAAACCATATTATTCTAAAAGTTGGTTTTGAATTCTCATCATTCTTACAAAGAATTCAAGGAGATATATGTGGATATATTTATCCACTAAATGATCCATTTCATTATTATATGGTTCTAATTGATGCATCTACGAGATGATCATATGTTTGTTTATTATCAAACATCTTCATATTGCTTACACTTGTTAGCAGTTTTCCAGATATAATCATAATCAAAATGGATTAAGGGAATCACTTATCAAATATCTCCAGATTATTATATTGATTAATTTCCAAATGGAAAGTTTCTCAAGAAGAGAAAAGTAAATGTAAAGTTACTTATATACAAAATAGAGATACCAGTTCGGTTCTATATATATATATATGTGTGTCTCATTTCAATCTCCGTATCTCTCAAATACGAAAGATAATTGATCATCGGATGATTCCTGGCTCGATGCGCTTAACGAAATCTCAATCTGTTACCTGGTATATTAAAGGTAACAAGATTTTATCAGTTGTCATCTTATAAACCCCGGCCGGGTGATTGTTCTTGAAGAACGATCAGAGAAAAATGCAACAAATAAATAATCTGATGCTTATCATAAACTTATAAACCTTTTGAAAATGTATTGTTATTGGGATCCCAAGAGTAAACAAAACTCGAGTTATGAATAAATCCACTTTCTCTAAATCAACTTTATAAGAGTCTAATATATCTAAAATAGACACAAGTTTATGAAATGACTAAATCCATTGAAATGGAAGAAATCTCAACAGAGATACAAGAATATAGAAATTGAGAGAAATTCTATAAATCATACGGAGTATATGAAATGACTAAATCCATTGAAATGGAAGAAATCTCAATAGAGATACAAAAGTATAGAAATTGAGAGAATTTCTATAAGTCATATAAGAGAAATGTGGAATCATAAGGAAACAATCATTGATGATGTATTTTTATACACAGTAGCGCTACTGAAATTATAAAAGATAATTATGATATTCATAATATCAATGATTGTAGATAAAAGGCATGATTGGCCTAGATGCAATAAGCAATTCAAGAAGAATTGACTTCATAAGCCAAAAAATAAAGTGTTTAGATCAATAGTACTCCAGCCACCTGGAGATGTCAAATTAGTTGGATACTAATGGATCTTTTACGAAAACGTAATGAGAAAAATGAGATCGTGAGATATGATGCACGACTCGTAGTATGATGTTTCTTACAGAAACTTGGTATTCACTACTGATGAATACGACTACGTTGTTGATAAATTTGGCTGCCTTTAAAAGGCTTAAAATACGTTTTCAAGACGTAGTAATCATTTATATATATGATTCACTCAATGCAGAAAGTTATAAATCTTGAAAGATTCAAAATGCTAGAAGCATGTAAATCGAGATCTCGTCATCTGTATTTGATGAACATACAAAAATCCTTATATGGATTAAAACAATATGAACGGATGTGGTACAACCGTCTCAGTTAATATCTGATAAAGATAAGGATATAATAATCATATTATATACTCATGTGTCTTCATAAAGAAATGAGAAAGAATATATTGTCTCGACCTGAAGATCGAGCATAGATTAAATGGAATGCTTGTCCATCAAACAGAATATGTTGAAAAGATTCTGAAAAGATTCCATATGGATATTACTTCACAAAAGCAAGTATTTGCTCATACTCCCACCAATCATTTAAGATGTTATTGTATTTGATGAAATAACATTATTATACATCAGTTCTAGCAATCCAGAAGGTTGCTTCAAAAGAACTTTTATCAGGGGGAGCGTCTCATCAGGGGGAGCGTCCCACCAGGGGGAGCATATCAGATAAAGTATATTAATTATTTGGGGCATATGTGCATTGTACTCTTTTTCCTTTCAATCAGGTTTTTCATCCCATTGGGTTTTCCTGATAAGGTTTTAATGAAACAATTCTATAAGCACACCCAAAATTATTTGATCCATAAATATTACATTTATCCAGTTGATCATCGTATATATGTTGACTTGATCAAAAGGACCATTGTAAATATTACTTTGATCTTGCTAATTATCGTATATATATATTACTTTGATCCAGAAAATCATCATAAATATTACTTTGATCCGACAGATCAATTAATATCTTTGCTCAAGTTTTTATCCTACTGGGGTTTCCCTAGCAAAGTATAAATGTGAGAAATGTTTTGAAGAAAACAATAAATTTGGACATATGTACACTATACTCTTTTTCCCTTCGATCAGGTTTTATCCCACTGGGTTTTCCTGACAAGGTTTTTAATGAGATAGTTTTTAATGTCCAACCCCACTAGATCCAGAGAGATCATTGTATACATTTTTCTCGGATTTTATCCCATTGGGTTTTTCCTAGAAAATTAATACAAGTGGTATAAATTCAAGGGGGAGTGTAATAATATGTGGATTTTACCACATGTGTAATACATACAAGTATTACCTATTTATATTACACAAATATCTTCATCATCCACCGCCTCTCCACTTGCCATCATCATCACAAATCACTTCCTTATTTGCCTATATATATACACACTTTTCTCTTCATTTAAGTGTGAGTCTTTACAGAGTATCAATACAAAAGCTTGCTCTCTCTCTCGTGTATCTCTCTCTTATTCATCTCTCACTCTGTTCTTCAATTTTTCTACATTTATTCTATTTAATTACAACATATATATATATATATATATATATATAGGATATGTTATCTTTTTCCCAACTTTTTACGATTGCAAGAATAACCCTAGTATGATATTTATAAACGACTAAAGCAACATTTCGATATTCCAAAAACTCTATTGGAAATATTATCATCTCAAATAGACATGCACTTTATTCCCTCTTTGATATTGTCCTAACATATATATCTCATTATGGTATCACACACTTTATTTATATATATATATATATATATATATATATATACATATATTCTTTCTATTGTCAATTTCAACTGATATAAGATATATCAGTTTCTTGCATGTACGTGTATCATTGGATTTAAAAGATGTTTTGACAAGTGCATGCAGTCAAATCAAAACATTTAAATCCAATGGCTCACATACAAGGAATTGATAAATTTTATATCAGTTCGAATTGAAAATGGAAAAATTGTATACATATATATATATATATATATATATATATATATAACTGATTCACCACTTTTTGCCATGTTTCACTAAAAAAAAAAACATATCAATAGCGACATCTTTAACAACATGCAAATATATATATATATATATATATATATATTTTACCTCGTCGTGCAGGTGTAAGAGGTTTACCACTGGATCAACCTCATTTCATCCAACAACATGCAAATATTTGTTACCAAAAGGTACTAGTTGTTAGACCACTTAATGTGGTTTGGTGGAAACCGTGACAATATCATAAATTCGAGTCCCCGCCATCTGGTGGCCAGTATATCAATTTATATATATATATATATATATATATAATAGCCTTCAAGTGAGGGATCCTTTATTTTAATTTCGGTCATCACCTTGATGAAATTACATTAATTTGCATGTATTTTGATATGAATTTTTTTTGTGGATGAAAAGTGTTAGGATTATGCTCAATAGCAAGAGTGTAATATTGTAATTGACAATCTTTTCATATTAATAAAGTGTTTTCTGATTCTTACAAGTACTTATAGCATTTATTATTATAATTGTCAAGGTAAATAATCATAAGGTCAAAAGACTATGAGATATGAAGAATTGTTCATACATCCGGATATGTGTGAGGTAGACACAATTCTTTAGTTAGTCTTGAATAACGTTCACAACTTAAGTTAAAGGTTGGGCACCTCTATCTTGATAAAATTGTAGAATTCTTTTACTAGCATTTGAGTGGGATCAAATGAGTTATGGTGAGTCTAAAATCATCGAAAGGTTTTCGAGTAAAAGAATCTAGTGAACTGGGTGCATTGAACATGATCACATTGAAATACTTTATCTAGAACCGTCACTAGATATAAGTCTTTTCATTATTAGGACAATCGGAGAGTCGATCTTAATCCTGAGATAAATGATGGACTTATGGTTGCAAGTGTTATCATTTGAGCTATCAATGAGTACGATTATATAGCATAGTCTATCGTCGATAGTTTGGTGGTATTCATTTGTTAATCGATAGAGGACTTCATTTATAGATATGGACATCGTGGCTCCATTTATTAAATGAGAGTATAATATCATCATATAGATGTTTTGAGGTATTGGATATTAAATCTCAACGTTGAGTTTTCAATAATGATTATTGAAGACATGGCTTCTGGACAAGTCAAAATATCCAAGTTCAAAATGTGGTAATATGAGGAAATATGGTAACTTGGAGAGCTATAGGCGGTCTATGAGCTCTTGGCGATTACTGATATTATTCACGAGGATACATCATCTCCTATAAGATTTTCTAGGGTATGAATGAGAAACATCTCCTTATTCTATCTTTATTTAAGAGTTCAATTTTAGCTTTTTAGTGGAATGAGTTAAAATTAATAGATCGGACCTAAGTGAATCATTTGTTGATTGTGATTAGGTTATGTCTATTGAAGCTTAAATTTAGATAGTCCGCCAAGATCCACAATCCACACGTACTTGCATGGATCACTTGATATATTCTACCAGACAAATTTATGGGTCCATCTAGAATTGCATTTAATATATTAAGAATATAATATGTCTACTATTTATTTAATGAGCTGCTCTATTATATTAATATATTAAAAGGAGACATGTGGGCTTGTTTCTTTTAGTAAGAATAAGTCTGGTTCACATGTGGGCTTTTATTTAAAGTCTAATGGATTAAATAAAATAAGAAAAATAATATTAGGCCCATATATATATGGTGTGGGCGGCAAGGCTAATAAAATAGCCCAAGATATTATTTTATTTTATTGTTTTGATTAAATGGAAATTAATTAATTAATAGTTTAAATCAAAATCTTTTCCTGATCAGTAAATAAAATACTATGTGTTGGATTAGGGTTAGAATTCTTTTAAGTGATAGGAGTCCTAATGTGGTAAGGATTAAGTCCACATACACTCCATACCACACAAAGAATTCGGCCACCCTAGTCCTATAAGGGTTAGGATTCTTAAATTGATAGGAATTAGGGAAAAGCACAATTCCTTTTCAAGTAAGGAAATTGGCCAACCCTAGATTTCCTACACAAAGAATTCGGCCAACCCTATTTTTTGAGAAGGAGAAATTTCGGTCACCATATAAATATAAGGTGATAAATTTCTGCCACCAAGAAGCTTGAGTGAGAGAGATTTTTGTTTGCTTTGAAAAATAAAAATCTTACTCAATACACATAGAATTTCGGCCAAGAGAGAAAAAGAAAAATAAGTTCTCATTCGATAGTGCACTTGCAAGCCTTTAACATCAAAAGGTTTTGTGCACACTTTCGATTTAGGGTTACGCGAGTTCCAATCATATCGATTGTGAATTCAAAAGTAACCGGAACTATTTTCTAGGCTCTTAGTGTTTTGGGATTGAAGATCAGGATCAGAAGTTCCATACATCCATTCTCAGGTAAGCAATTCAAAGAAAAAAGGGAGACCACGCTCCTAGGTGATTCACGTACGTGCTAGGATTGAAGATCTTGCGGATTACCATCGATGTAAGTCAATCGGATCACGCGACAAGAGGTATTTAACTCTAACCGTATATTTGTGTTTAATTAATTAAAGGGTTAAGGTTCAAATCTATAGAAAAATTTTAAACTATACGAAAATCTATTTTTCGCCTTCCGCTGCGGTTTTAGTTAATTTTTCCCTACAATAAGTTCATTGAAATCTACCTATAAATAAAATTTGAGAATTTTTCAAGCACTAGAACTATTGTTTGAATTTTCTTATAAATCTCATAATTTTCCGATGACTTTATATTTAATAAAATCGGGATAATTAGTTATAGTATTTGAAAAATTCTCAAATTTTACTTATAGGTAATGTCAATGAACTTAGCATCCATAAAAAAATTCATATCAAAATTTATATATATCGATGAGATTTCATCAATGTGTGGACCAAAATTAAAGTAAGGGATCCCTTACATGAAAATTACTCTATATATATATATATATTTATATAAAATAGTGAGGATAAATAAATTTGATTGCTGGAGTATTTTCTATTGTTTTATAGCTTATCTCTTTAGAACACATAATAAGAGATAAGCTATATATGAAAAAATTGTCATTATATATATATATATATATATATATATATATATATATATATTATGGCTACAAGTGATATTAGAACTTTGGGGTTGATGTGATTGGTTCTTTTTAGACTTCAAATTTAAAACTTATCAACATCATCATTCTTTTTATTGAAATATTACAATAATCAGGGGTTTTTGTTTAGGAGTGGGAGAAACTCTAACCCTCAACCTTATAATGTGGGTATAAGGGACTTTACCATTCAACCTTATCTTGCCTATCAACATCAACATTGAAGGTTGACAACAATGGATTTTATATAGTTTCCATTTCATGAAGAATCTCACTTAATCTTCTGACAGGTACCAAAGAATACTAAGAACAAATCAAGTTGTCAACGTTTTTTGACTTGGTTATGAACAACAAGTAAAATGAGATTTTGCTGATGTTTAATCAGGATATTCCCGGACCATCTGTTACTTTTTAATCATTAAGTTTTTAGTGAATGTTAATCACATGGAATTTTTTTTTGTTACTTTAGTCATATGTTATAAATTGAAGTTGTGACATCTCAACCAAGAACATTTTGGACCATACATGGATCGACTTCTTTAATTATTGAGATCTGACGCTCTCGCTTTATAGCAACCGATGTTGATTCTGTCTTTGTAGAGACTTAAAAAATCTCCACATGAAAATCATTCCAATATGTTTGTATGTTATTTGTATCAATTAATTAAAGCTTGTGGAAAGGACCACCCATATTTATTATTTTCGTCAATCAGTAGCTCTCCTTCCAGATATAAGTTTCTACTATATGATTGCTCAATTTAAAGCTAGCTAGTTCTGTGTGAAACTCATTTATATTTATATCTCTTCTAATACTTTAATTTATAGTTTTCTATATAAAGGGAGTACTAGACATGCATGAAACGTTTTTTTTTTTAGTATGGAAAGGCCATATCATGTAATTATATATGTACATTTGATAAAAGATTGACACGTGTATAATTAATGGTTTTTCAAAAAGAATACAAAAGGCCAGTTTGCGATTACTTTTTTAAAAGTTAAAATCAGATTATTTTATAATTTTGATATAAAATAAAGTTTGATAAAACTTTTAAAAGTGATTAATTGATAATCTGACAAGTTTTAATACTGATTTTGAGAAATAGGTGAGGGATTACTTTTTAAAAGTGATTATGGAATAATATATTTCAGCATTTAACGAATCTATTAAAATATCATTATTATTTTTATGAAATCAAGTTAAACTCATTTATATACCTTAACTCATCTCAAAATTAAATATTCTATTTAATTATTGATTCAAAATTAAATATATTATTATATATAATAATATATATAAATTATAATTACATATATAATAATATATAATATATTAAATATATTATTATTATTATATATAATAATATTTAAGGGCAAATTACACTGAACCCCTTGAGGTTTGGACAAGTTACACTTAGATGGATAAATTTCTTTATTATACACTAACACCCCAAAATTTAAATTTGACTTTAAAAATACCTTAAATGCCCCAAGTTATATTATTTTACACTTTATTTTTTTTACCTTTTAACCAAACACTTTATAAACTTTAATAAAATAAAAAAAATTAAATAAAAGATATGATTCATTAAATAAATAAATAGTTTTAAAAAATAAATAGTTTTAAAAATTAAATAAATAAATAGTTTAAAAAAATTAAATATATAAATATTTTTTAAAACATTAAGTAAATAAATAATTTAAAACATTAAATAAAAAAGTTTTAAAAAAATAAAATAAATAAATATTTTTAAATAAATAAATAAATAAATAGTTTAAAAAATGAGTGAAAAAATTAAAAAAATTAATTTTTTTAAGAATATCTATTAATGGGGACAATATAAACTCTAAATATCTAAGGAGTGTTGGGAACCTTGAAGCTTCTCTCACCATCATCTTTACAGTAAAAGTTTAGATATTTAGAGTTTTTCTTGTCCCTATTAATGAATATCCTTAAAAAATTTAATGTTTTTAAGTTTTTCACTTATTTATTTATATTTAAATTTTTTTTTTCAACTATTATTTATTTTATTTTTATAACTATTTATTTATTTATTTATTTTAAAATTATTTATTTATTCAAAATATTTATTTATTTAATTAAAAAAATACTATTTATTTATTTAAACTATTTATTTATTTAATGAATCATATCTTTTATTTAATTTTTTTATTTTATTAAAGTTTATAAAGTGTTTGATTAAAAGGTAAAAAAAATAAAGTGTAAAATAATATAACTAAGGGCATTTTAGGTATTTTTAAAGTCAAATTTAAATTTTGGGGGTGTTAGTTTATAATAAAGAAACTTATCCATCTAAGTGTAACTTGTCCAAACCTCAAGGGGTTCAGCGTAATTTGCCCAATATTTAATAATATATATAAATTATAATTACATATATAATATTATATATATTATAATATTATATATAATAATATTTAATAATATAAATAAATTATAATTACATATATAACATTATATATATTATAATATTATATATAATAATATATAATATATTAAATATATTATTATATATATAATGTTATATATGTAATTATAATTTATATATATTATTAAATATTATTAAATATAATAATAATATATTTAATAAATTATATATTATTATATATGTAATTATAATTTATATGTATTATTAAATATTGTTATATATAATAATATAATTAATATTATATATATTTAATATTTTTTTAATAATATATATAGCATATATATATTATATTATTATATATATAGGATACATATATATAATATACAATATATATTATTAATATATATATATATATATTATAATATATATATATAATATTATATTTTTTATGTACAAATGTTTTATAATATTATATTTTTTATTTGTACAAATATTTAATATTATATATATATCTTATATATTATATATAATGATATGATTATTATATTATTATATATAATAATATATATAATATAAAATATTAATATATAATATTATTAAATAAGTATAATATATTTCAATTATAATATTACTATTTGTGTTAAATATAATAATATTGTAATTGAAAACAAGAGATAATTTGAACCTCTTGTTTTTGTTTAATATTATAATATATTTTAATTACAATATTTATTTAATATTTTTTGTTTATATATTGTTTAATATTAGACAGAAAAAGGAGGGCACTCTGGTCATTTGAACTTCTTGTCCCGTTCTGTCCCAGCCATACCAAACGCATAACAGTACAGTCCACAATCCTGTCCCAGACATTCCAAACACATCATGGAACAACTTTCTTGTCCTGTCCAGTCCTGTTCAGTCCCGTCCTGTCCCCGTACCAAACGCACCCAAAAGGCCAGTTTGGGATTACTTTTTTAAAAGTTAAAATCAGATTATTTTATAATTTTGATATAAAATAAAGTTTGATAAAACTTTTAAAAGTGATTAATTGATAATCTGGCAAGTTTTGATACTGATTTTGAGAAATAGGTGAGAGATTACTTTTTGAAAGTGATTATGGAATAATATATTTCAGCATTTAACGAATCTGTTAAAATATCATTATTATCTTTATGAAATCAAGTTAAACTCATTTATATACCTTAACTCATCTCAAAATTAAATATTCTATTTAATTATTGATTCAATTTAAAAAAAATTAAAAAATATCTTTATTGTTCTTATGGAATTTTTTTCTAATTTAAATATTCTACCTAAATATTGATTTAGTATATATAATTAATGAAAAAAGAATGAAATAAGGTCCTAAACTCATATATATTTTAGTCATTGTAACTAATCTAAGCACTTTTGCAATAAAATTACCAAACATATATATACTGATTTTGAGTTATATAGTAGTTTTAACAATGCAATTAACCAAACATTTACTTATTAACTTCTCAGCTGACTATTTTTTCAGCACAGCTAACAGTGATTATTATAAAATTTACAGCAATACGAAACTAACCCTAAGTAATCACCTATTGTCGCAATAATTAAGGAAGTGTTATAATTTTAGTATGGATTTCCAACGCGCAAACACCTCTCCACTTGGAGAAAAACTTGCATGGGACGGTCTCATTGACATGTTAATGGGACCGTCCAATGAATTTATATTGGGAGTATAAAAATATATTTTTTTAAATACTATATGACACATTTTCATAGGACGGTCCCACTGCCACATCAATGAGACCGTCCCATGAAAGTTTTTCTCCTCTACTTGATCCATAAAGACTACACACCGTATCAATTTAAGGCTTTTAGCTTTGCTTCATCACCACTTGCATGTGACTGCCTCTTCTTTTTAAAGTCTATAAATAAAGCATCCTTTCTTTTGTAAAGGTTACTGATGTAATCCAAATCATTTACAGTGAAGTGAAATACAAAGATCAGTTAAATTCTTTTCTCATCTTCTTTTTTATTTATTTCATCTGTTTTTCAATTTTATTACAACACGTTCTAAGCATGATTTTATACAAGTAAAAGGGATCTCTTGATGGATAATTTACTTACATCACAATATTCATATTTATTTATACGCACTATAAGATACTTGCTAATTTTGTCAACAAAACTTATATATAGTTCTGGATTTATCTATTATGCTCTTTAAATATTCGTATTTATTTATTTATACGCAATATATGAGACTGGCTAATGTTGTCAATAGAACCTCAGTTCTGGATTCATTTATTATGCTCTTTAAATATTTATATTTATTTAAGTAAGTTCCTTATTTGTGATTTACTTATTTATGTGACAAACCATTGATTGGGGCGGGTTAATGTTGTAAGGGTAAATTTAGGAGATTTGATTTGATCGTGATCAAAACACCCTCCAGTTTTGTATGTATAACACTTCACTTTTACTCTTGACAAGTTTAGGTGTGCACTCGCGCGTGCGCGCGCGCGCGCCCACACACACACACACACACACACACACACACACACACACACACACACACACACACACACACATACACACACACACACACGCGCGCGCGCGCGCGCACACACACACACCCACACGCGCGCGCGCACACACACACACACACACACACACACACACACACACACATGAATGGCATTCATTTGTGTCTTTAATTGTCATTTATTTGTGCATTTCACCATTGTACACATTGCATATAGGTTAGTGTGTTTGACCGTATGAGAATGCCTCTTTCTTCTCATTGCCGCAGTTTTAGTGTAGTCGTGGTGGACCGCGACAAACCTTCCAGTGGGTATCGCGGTTCAAGTGCCGTCTTGGACCACTGTGGCAATGGGCACGACAAACCTTCCAACACAGTGCTTGCGTTGTAATAGACCTCTGCAAAAATAGGAGACCGCGACATTATTGCCATGTTCAGTTGCTTCCTTGCGGCCGATTGCTGTCCTGATGGACTACGACATCAGGACAATGACAAACATTTTGGGCCAAAATTGTAAGGACCTCTATTTTTAATTGGCTTATTTCATGACAAACCACATTGAGATTATTTGTAATGAGTAGCTTAGGTATTATTGTGGTTCTTCATCAACAAGCTTCCAAGATCCCACAGTGCTTCAAGAGAGGTAGTTTACTTGACTTGACTCTTTTGAAGAGATTTTAGTTGCACACACTCACTTGCATGCATTACATTCTTGATTACGTGTTATTGAATGATGCATTGTATGCCATTCATCACACTCAACACTTGCACATTTTTACATATTAGATTAGTGTGTTGAGTCTGCTTGGAAAAGAGGATTTTCCTCTTCACCGTGGTGCAGGTCGCTTGCTGGGCACCTGCCTCCGTCGCGGTCCCAACAGCGGTTGGTTCCAGAAGGTGCATGCTTTCAAGACCGCGGTCTATGCACTTGTATGCGCAGCGGCCCATACCGCGGTATACATCAGTAGGCCACTGCTGCCTAAACCTCATCCTGTGCTCTTGCCTGCGCAGCGGTCCATGCCGCGACTTTGTCCAGCCGGTGCACTGCTATATGGACCGCGGTCTAGACAACTTGCCTGAGCCTCGGTCCGGCAAGCGGTAATAACGGGATTTTGATACCCAAGCCCAAAACGACATAGTTTTGTTTAGGGTTTCTATATATATGTTCTCTTCTTCCCTATTTCGTTTGTGTGAGTTCAAGAAGCCATTTTTGAGAAGCCAAGCTTCCATAAGAGAGAGAAACTCCCAAGAACTCATCTTTGCTCACCCAAACCCAAAACCCATCATCCTTCATGCATCTTTAAGCATCTTTAAGGCATGAATCTTCATCATTAGTTGACTTGGTAAGTTGAACAAAAACCCCATCTTTGTCATTTGTTCATACTTTCCAAAATTATGTTTTTATTGCATTTATTAGTTGATTAAATGCTAGGACTCTATTTATTGCATCTATTTATGAGTTCCTTTGTATGATTGGGTTTGTATTGTGATATCTTGTATTTAAGACATATTTGCCCTCGAGCTAATTAGGACTCATTGATTGCATTTGTTAATTGTATTTATTGTCCTTGCCATGATTAATGACAACATATGTTGATATGGCTTTGTTTGATGACTAGTTTTTAGATTTGATTATCTACATCTAGTTAGGTCTTTATGAGCATTCATATAGACATTGATATCTAGGATTTGTACTTGTTTCCATCATATAATTTCTAGATAAGCATTTAGTGTTGCATAGCATTAATTGCATTTTGAATATTCATACATTCACATAGGTTGTTAATCTTTTCTTAGGGAGTTAAGTCTTGTGACTACAAGGTGTAGTGCACAAGCAAGTGAAGTCTTGCAATCAAGGTGTGGTTGGCAAGCAAAGTGATCAATGATTCACTATAAAGGCCCGTTGGGTAGTAATGGTGGGTTAGTGACCGAGAATAGTGTGACTAGAGGTCAACCTAGGTTGTAAACATCATTAAAATAGTGGATTTGAGGATTGTATGTGGCTAGAAGGATAGCCCATGGTTTTTCCCTTGCCGAAGGGTTTCCACGGATATATCAAGTATTATTTATATTTCCGCACTTTACACTTGATTTTGTATGTTTGTTTGTTGGGTTAATTGTTATTAATATTGACTAATCAAAAAAGTTGGTAATAATCGATTAACAACCCATTCACCCCCCCTCTAGGTTGTAGACACATGCTTGAGTTGTATTTTCAACTATGTAGTTTTGATGGTCTCCTATTTAATGCCCAAGACATTTTCTTGTTCATCAAGAACTCTAGCTTATTGACTCCATAGAGAGAGAATCAAGTTCCTTGAGAGAGAAACAACCAAGATTATGTTTTTAACTCTCCAATCCCAAAGTCCATGAGTATCTAAGCATCATCGAGCATCTAAGCATCATCGAGCATCTAAGCATCATCAAGCATCATTCAAGCACAGTCGCTTAGGTTTTCATCACTTGGTAAGTTAGAACAAACATCCCTCCTTGTTTTATTGTTCTTGTTTGCCAAGACACCTATTTTATTGCATATTTATTAGAAAGACTTCTTCTTAAATGCATATTTAGATATCTTGATAACTTGGATTGTTAGAGTGCATTTCTATCATACTAGTTAAGCCTATTGTATGTTGTCTTGCACATTATAGCATATAGCACATTGATACATGTTCGCTTAGACATTATTCTCTTCATAAAGTCCTAGTCTTGTGGCTACATGTGGTAGTTGCACAAGCATTGTCAAGACCCACTTTGAAAGGGCTGTGAGTAGAATAGTTTGTGTTACAAGCCTTGAGAAGAGTGACTAGGATGTCAACTTAGGTTGTAAGAAAATATTCAATTAGTGGAGTTTCAGTGACTAATTGGGTAGTGACGCTAGTCCTGTGGGTTTTTCCCTATTGAGGGTTTCCTACGTAAAAATCAAGCGTTCATTTTAATTCCACACTTTACTTGATTTTTTATTGTTGTTTGATTTGGGTTTTTGTACGTTAATCTTGACTAATCAAGAAGTTAGTAATTAATCGATTAACAACCAATTCCAATTCACCCCTCCCCTCCGAGTTGTTTAGACACATATTAGTCAACCAAAGTCATCAACTTGAAGATCCCTACACCGACAGTAGGTTCAATCAAAAGATCATGAGATCTCTTCCTAACATATTCGAATCGAGGTGACAGCTATGGAGGAGAATAAAGATTATAAGAAGATGAAGCCGAGTCAAGTAATTGTGAAGTTGCTAGCCTATGAGTCAAGGAAGCTTATGGCTCAACAGAATAAGCAAAATGGGATTGCTTTGAAGGTTGCGAAAGAAGATGACATGGCTCTCATGGTTAAGAGATTCAAGATTTTTTTGAATCTAGAGAAGAAAGGATATAACTCTAATGGAAATGACTTCAAGAAGAAGACCTTGTTCAAGAATTTAGAGACGAATCAAGACAAACCTTCAAGGAAAGGCATGCAATGCTTTGAATATTGAGGATTCGAGCATATCTCTACTGGTTGTGGTAACTTGAAAGACATGAGAAAGGGAAAGGCTATGGCAGCAACATGGAGTGACAATAAGAGTGAAGAAGACAAAAAAGATTCTTTGGAAGATGAAGATCATGTTTTTAACTTCATGACTTTTGGGATTTCCTATATGGAAGATTTAGTAGAAGGCAACGAGGCCTTAAATCTTGACTTTGAAGAAGTGGTTGATGAAGGTGTAGCTAGGAGTGTGATTGGTATACCTACAGAAGAGGAAACTGTTGATGGAGCTAAAGGTGACCAAGGTGAAAGTCTTGATGAGGAAGTTAACCTAAAGAATGAAAAACAGAGCAATGAGAATTTCTCAATTCGAGTGATGAAGATAACTCTGAATTGGAGATTTCTAACATTGTGGATGAGTCTAGTGATAGATGTTCCCATTTCTCCTCTAGAAATGAAAACGAAAAAGAGTATCAATTATGAGGATTTTATTTAATGTTTCCAAACTCCTTGAATAAAAAGAATAAGGAGATCTATGATTTGAAAGAGGATAATCTTCAATTAAGAACTAAGGTGAGTCACTTAGATAAATAAGTAAAGCTTGTCAAAGAGAATGAGGACAAGTTGAAGAAAGAACTTGAAGAAGCAAGAGAGTCACTTGCTAAATTGACTTAAGGATCAGAGAAGCTTGACATCATGTTCAGTATTGGCAAGAAGCCTAGTGATAAGAGAGGTCTTGGTTTTGTAGATGATGAGACCACATTATCCTATGATCAAACTACTTTAATGAAGGAAATTGTTCCTAAAAAGCCTTCACCTCCTCAACACCCTAAGAAAACTTTTTAAGTGGGTGAATCCTCAAAGAATGCCTCTTTGAAGATGCTTCCAAGGAAACTTGTTCAACCTAAACCATTAAAGATGCCTGAACCAATGTTTCACCAACCATTGAGGTAAGTTCAGCATGCTCAACAAGCTCAACAAAAGAGAACACAACAAACGTCTCAACCATCTCGACAAGCTAAACCACAAAGTGACAATCGACCCAAGCTCAAAGGAGGAGCCCACCAGTGCATCACCAAAGGCACCATATAAGGATGGAAGGCACCCGAATTGGAATGGTCAAATGAAAAGCCAACTGGTACACCACCAAATGCACCATATAAGGACGCAAGGCAATGGTATGATCTCTCACTTTGTGTCTACTTGTCAATTTTGTGGTATGATCGGTCACATAAGAAAAAATTGATTTAATTACATTATGAGGTGTAGGATTGAGTGTATGAAAGAAAAGAGGTTGAAGAATAGGGCTCATTTTCATGATCATAAGTAATCTAGAGACTTAAAGATTTTGACCACTAGGAATGAAAATGTGGTACCTAGGTTGATTAAGAAAGATGAGCACATGTTCCTTTGTGCTCATACCGCACTAATAGATGCAACTAGATCTAAAGGACTTGGTAAGTCTATTATGACTTGTCACTTGCCTTGATGTGGTAGGTTTTGACCACTTATGGAGAGCTCAAACAAATAGAGCAAGCTTGCATGATTCTTCATATGCAAGAAGTTGACTTATTTTATGCTCTTAAATGATTGCTTGAGATTGCATGGTGAATAACATTGATTAGTGAGTAAATGACGTTTTTAATAATTACATCCATGTTGCTTAGTTTGTAAATGCATGATTTCTATTTTTTTCTTAAGTATGCTTATCTTTTTGAGGAATGTTCTACTTGATAGTACATGTGATTGACCTTGAATTGTTCTCCATGTTCATGGTTCTTTGATATGCATTCTTAAGTTCCCTCTTGAATAAGTCTACTGGCAACATGACATGCAGCAATGTAGGAAAAGATTACTCATTTGAAACCGAGTGTAAGCTATCAAGATAGTTACTTATGCATGAAACCCAGAAATGCATGCATTTTAGGCTTAAAGAAGTAAAACAGAAAAGGATGGATTATTGTTGATGTTATGATGTGATGCATTGCTAAATAAGACCTCAATTGTATTCAATGATGATGTGTCCTTCAATGAATAAAGATGATATATTTTTTATGTGATTAGTTCACTTTGCACACAAATGCTTGGATATATATCTTTTTATCATAATAACAAGGTTTAAATTTGTTTTTACTTCATCTGGAAATCATGTTGATTGTTGCTTTGATTGATTTTCATGCATGAGCTTGATGATACTTGTTTTACATGCCAAGTAATTTTTACACACACTTACATTTCTTTTCTAAATAAAATCTCCTTGAATCTCTCTCAATTCATTGAGTCACGTAAAGTGTGTCTATATGATTATGCATTCTTGCTTGCTTGAAGCTTTCTTTGCCGAGGGAACCCATTGTGGGGAACTCTTTTACCTATCAAATGACAAAAAAAGGGAGAAGTCTTGGGATTTAAGGGGAGTATTTTTTTTCTTTGATATATCCTCAGGCAATTAAAAGGGTTAGCTATTTTTGAAAGAGAGTAACCTAATTAGGGGGAGCATGCGTACATTGCATTGCATTGTTTACTGATAACCTCACTTGTGCTTGTTTTGGAAAAAGTTATTAGCTACTTGTGTCTCACAGGTACTCCTTACTACAAGAGATTGAAGGCCTTAGAGATATTTTTTTAATTGGTATCTCTTAGTAATGTGAGGATTGTGAAAAATACAAACACGGTTAATTTCTTAAGCTAACCTAGAGGGGATGGAGGGTGAATAGGTTTCTACGCCTTTTTCAATCCCTTGAAGCAAACTAAAGTTTGTCCCTCTAGATAGCTTGTATCACATCGCATTATGTATATAAAAGCACATGTGGACAATTGAATATTTATTCAATTAATATTATCCATCAATGACTACGATTTGCAAGTGAAGAATTCCACTAAAACTTAAATTCACAAGCACTTGTATATATATATATATATATATATATATATATATATATGTGTGTGTGTGTAATATTTAAAAATACTTGACAATCAAGGAATTATATACAAATAAATCAATATATATAAAGAGAGAAATTTACAATGTTGATCCAATCAAGTGTTTGCACATTACATTTTTCACAATAAAACACATATACAAAAATCAAAGAGATAGGGATAGAAAGAATTAACACGGTATTGTTTCCTCCAAAGAGCAAACATCCATGGGTTGATTCCACAACCATTGGCCAACTATCTTTCACTATATGATAAAAGTACATCCTCTAAAGCAACCAATCAACACATGATATACACACTCTATATGACATAACTTCTACCCAATCCTCGGGCCTACTAATGAAAGAGACATAGCCAACTTTCTATCCAAGACAACACATGTCTCTAGAAAGTTTCCCTTGCTTGACTATTCTAACCTTTTCCCAAGACCAAACTTCTTGCTTAACTATCCAGACCTTTTCCTTAGTTAAGAATTCCTTGCTTGACTATCCGGTCATTTGCCCTAGCCCAGACTTCCTTGCTCAACTATTCAGACCTTTGACCTAGTCGAGACTTCATGCCTTTTACAAAGACTTCCTAATGTGATCAATGTATGCCAATGCAAACATATGCAACATCGAATATGTGATCAATATATCTTATGGAAACTAGAAATAACCAATGAGCACACAATGTATGTTTTTCTAGTTTACAATCCTAAAATCATGTCATCACACAAATGATGTATGTACATATGAAATGTGTGGATTAGGTACACTTCATGAAGAACTAGACATAGGCATCAAAGTACACAAATCAAGTTAGCCTAGCTCTTAAACATGAACAAAAACCTAGAGCATGCAAAACACCAAAAACATGCTTTAAGACCTAGATTTTATTCATGTTACTAAAGTTTGAAATATAGCATGTTTGTAAGGACTTCTATTTTTGATTGTTTTATTTCATGACAAACCACATTAGGATTATTTGTAATGGGTAGCTTAGGTCTTAGTGTGTTTCTTCATCAACAAGTTTCCAAGATCCTGAAGAGCTTCAAGAGAGTTAGTTCACTTGTTCTTAACTCTTGAAGAGATTTAGTTTCACAAACACACTTACATGCATTTGTATTGACATGTATTTGTTGTTGCACACAAACACACACACACACACACACACACACACACACACACACACACTTACATGCATTTCTGATGTTATGCATGTGTTCTTTATTGCTCATGTGTGCATTCGTTTCACAATCACATTTGCACCTCATTCTTAGTATTAAGTGTGGTGTTATGTAGTGTAATTCATTTCCTGATATGTGTTCGGAAATGTCCACGGCACGTTTGGTGTGGTTTAGCTTAGCACTATGAGTGACCTTTCTAAAGGTCTCAAGTATGCGGGTATGCGCAGGTCCCTTACCCGCCCAGTACCCGCGCAATGGCCCTTGATTTCCTCGGGTTTCTCTAGTGTGTGGATTTGTGTGTGGGTCCCCTACCCGCGCAGTACCAGCGCACTGACCATGGGGTTTCTCGGGTCTATTTTTACATACGTTGTGCACGGGTGCCCTACCCGTTGATGAGAAGGTTTTTGCCGTTAGAAAACCGTCCGTCAAAACAATTTATAAAACCTATGCGATGCGTTCACAAGTATAAGTACAAGTAAAGCGGTAAGCACGGGTGTCGTCCACTGAGATAGGGGTATCGGTGATAAGATTAGGATTAATATAACTAGTATGCATAAAAGTAAAGTGATGGTGAATGAAAATACAATATAAGCTAAACTATGAAAGCAAATAAAATGGGGTGACAATGGAGTGATGAATGAATGATGATGGAACTACGTAGTTGATGGACTCGTAAGTGAATATTGGGGCAATTGCAACAAACTCTCAATTAAGCACGTATTGACAAATGTAACCAACCTAGGGTGTATAGTGTTGGTATATATCTCTAGCAAGAGGTCAACCTAGGGTGTATAGCGAAGACCTCCTACTAGCGATTAATCCCTCCTAAGCAACCAACAATGGCTAGTTACTCAACCGGTACTTGTTCCATGAATGCTCATCTATTTAGCTATGGCTCAACCTATTACTAATGTAGCCATCCTAGGATGTATAGTGATGGCTTCCAATTCCCTCACAAGTGGCCAACCTATGGTGTATAGTGAAGGCCACCCGGTTGAGATTGGATGAGGCTCGAGGTTATCAACCGAATTCTACTCGAAGGTTAGTTCTTGTAAAATAACTAAAGTAGCCAACCTAGGGTGTATAGTGGAGGCTTCTAATTCTCTCACAAGTGGGTAACCTAGAGTGTATAGTGAAAGCCACTAATTCAATAATAATGTTGTATGTATAAGTTCTGAAAAATTGTGACCCTAAATTCACTGCTCCCAGATCGTTTACGATATGTATAAAAATTCTTAAAACCTATTTCCGCTGCATTACCAGTGAAAAGGAGTCCAACAATTGGTATCAGAGCCAATTTTTTCGGAACAGAAAAATTGTTTTCGATGCTCCTGAATGTATGATTGTGTAGGCACTGTTTAAATTGACTGTATGTTGTTTTTGTATTATATTAAATTTGTTAATTTACAAAAATATGATTGATCATTAATTTTATGGTACTTTGGATTTAAGGTTCATGGGTTGTATTATATATATATATATTTTTGTTTTTAATTTTACTATTATTGTATTGTAAATAAAAAAAAATGTAACATATATTGAAGAACTGGAAAAATCGCGAAGAAGGATTCATGAGATGAATCGGAGTGACCTAAAGAGACTAGAAGATTTCTGAAGTTACAAGAAGACCAAGGAATGCCTTAGGGGTATTTTTGTAATTTTAGATTCCAAATTTTTTTTAGGTTAAATAATCCACAGTATTCGGTCAATTCATGAATGCTTTATATTATGTTATATATAAAGCATTGTCATGCATATATATGTCATTTAGATAAGATGTGCCTACACAAATATATTTGATATGTCATACATGCATCATAGCCTAATATTTTATGTATTTTTTTTAATATGATTAAAATCAGTAAATACATTATTGGCTATGAAAATTAGACCAGTTTTTTTTTTTAAAAAAAAACTTGGTAATTCTCATTTATATTAATCTAGTTATTAAAGAGTTTAATAAGTTGGATTAATAGGGTCTTTTATTGTAATTAGGATTAATATGATTAATAACCTAATAGTAAATGAACCGAATAAAGTGTTAGAGTTTTAATAGTTAAAACTTGGTAAACACTATCATAATAATCTGAGCTTAGTAAATAGTTTACAAAATCTTAGATTATTCACTAATAGATTAGATTTTTAATAGTTAAAAATCATTAATAATTCATTAGTTAATTAGAATTTGTTTCTAATTATGAATCTGTTAATGCGCTAGATAACTTGATTAAAGTTAGCCGTTTGATCCTGTAAAGTCTAGGTGCATTAAAGAATAATAGAAAACCCTAGTTTTATAATAGTGAGTGGGAGAGGGATATATGACATATATATCCCGCGGTCTAACACCGTGAGATCCGAGTGGGGCCTTGTGACGACTTTGCTTTCGTCCTCCCTAAGGAGGGTTTCCACAAAGATCAATATCAAGGTTGACTACCTCACGAATAGGATTTATGAGGGTATTTCGGGATTGACCGACCCTAAGGCAGCAATTCTCGAGCTAAGCTCGTGAATCTGAAATGGTGGGTTACACTCACGAAGGATTTGATTAAGTTTTGTTAATTAAAAACTTGACTGAATAAACGATGGTGGAATGATATGGAATACGAGTTATTCTAGAATATCATTTGATTGAGAACGTCTCGATCCAACATGAAAAGACTTGACCGACCCTAAGGCGGCACTTCTTTATGGTATGTTAGATTGTCGTGGTATAGTAACTGGTTTTAAGGTAGTTCTAGTTCGTTAAACATGTTCATGCATCATGTTTAAATTTATGCCAAAGCACTCACACTTGTTTTAATAAATGACTAAATGAATGTTTTATTATTTCAACAATTATGTCTTCTGCGATACTACAAATACTTGCAAACAACAAATTAAATAATGATAACTACACTAAGTAGAAACTAAATATTAATGCAATATTGATCACAAAAGACCTCAAGTTTGTGCTTACGGAAGAATGTCCTCCAGTGCCTGCTGCCAATGCCTCGCAAAGAGTTCGTGAGGCATACCAACGATGGGTCTCATATGATGAGAAGGCCCGAACATATATGATGGCTTCTATATCGGCTTCTATGACACACGTGCTTGTTATAGAGCACGAAGCAATGACTTCAGATTTCGAAATCATGGAGTCATTGCAAGCTATGTTCGGGCAACCCTCGAGGCAAAAGTGACACGAAGCTGTTCGTTCCGCTATTCACGCTGGCATGAAGGAAGGTACATCAGTTCAGGAACATGTCCTGAGCATGATGTCCTACTTCAACATGGCAGAAATTAATGGCTGGGCCATTGACGAACCCCGTCAAGTGAGCATCATATTGATAACTCTTCTAAAGAGTTTTGACCAGTTTAAGAGCAACTACGGGATGAATAAGTTAAGGTTCAATCTCACACAGTTACTCAAAGAGCCCGCTACTTTTGAGTCCTTGACTAAGGACAACAAGGTTAAGACTGTTGAGGCAAATGTTGCCTAGCCATATTCCTCCTCTAATAATAATGAAAAGATGAAGAGGTCTACTGGGAAGGCCAAAAGTAAGCCCCAGCCTAAAAAGGCCCAAAGCAAAAAGAAGGGCACCTCTACCGACCAAGACAAAGGAAAATATTTTCATTGTAACAAGGTCGGGGCATTAGAAGAGGAACTGTCCTCAGTACCTGGAGGAGGTAGCCAAGAAGAAAAAGATGAAAGGTAAATATGATTTACTTGTTCTTGAATTTTGTTTAGTGGAAGATGATTATTCACCTTGGATAGTTGATTCAGGGGCACCTAACTATGTTTGTTCTTCTTTGTAGTGGATTGATTCGTGGACACAGCTAGAGGAGGGAGCCTTCTCAATGCGTGTGGAGTCGGGGGATGTCGTGTCAGCCAAAACAGTGGGAGCAATAAGATTACAATTTTGTAATAATAATAGTTTTTTATTATTAAACAATGTTTTTTATATTCCTGGATTTACACGGAATTTGATTTTCGTTTCTAAGTTGTTAGAACAATCATATTCTGCTTCTTTTAATAATAAGTGTGTTATTATTGGAAAGAATGGGCTAAATATTTCTTCAGGAATTAATGAAAAACAATTTGTATGTTTTAAGACCGTTAATACATACTACACTGCTCAACACCGAAATGTTTAAGCTTGAAAAACCAAAAAATAAACGACATAAGATTTCTCCGAATAATGACATGTATCTCTGGCATCTAAGGCTTTGGTCATATCAACCTTGATCGAATAGACAGACTAGTAAAAAGCGGACATTTAAGTGAGTTAAAGGTTGCCACCTTACCTATCTACGAATCCTGTTTAGAAGGTAAGATGACTAAGCGACCTTTTATTGGAAAAAGGCTTAGAGCTATAAAGCCACTAGAGCTCATACATACAGACGTCTACAGACCAATGAATGTTAGAGCTAAGGGCGGCTATGAGTTTTATGTCACCTTTATAGATGACTACTCAAGATACGGATATGTCTACCTGATGCAACGAAAGTCGGAAACATTTGAAAAGTTCAAAGAATTTTGAGCTGAAGTTGAGAATCAATTAGGTAGAACTATCAAGTGACTTCTATCGGATCGTAGAGGTGAATACCTTGACCAAGAGTTTGAAGACTTTATGGTCGAGCATGAGATAATTTCCCAACTCACAGCTCTCGGTACACCTTAGCAAAATGGTGTAGCAGAGAGGAGAAATAGAACCCTGATGGAAATGGTGAGATCTATGATTAGTTTCTCATTGTTACCAAATTCCTTCTAAGGATATGCGTTACAAACAACGGCATACATTTTGAATGTAGTGCCATCTAAATATGTTACTAAGACTCCTCAAGAGTTATGGAATGGTGGTAAAGCTAGTTTGTGACATTTCCGCGTATGGGGATGTCCAGCACACGCGCTGAAGAACAGAAGTAGAAAGCTAAACTCCAAGTCTGTGGTCTGCCTGTTTGCAGGATACTCTAAGGAGACCAGAGACGGACACTTCTATAGTCCCGAAGATAACAAAGTATTTGTATCGACAAATGTAACATTTCTTGATGGCAATTATATCCATGACCATAAACCTCGTTCTAAGATTATATTAAATGAGTTGGAGCCTGGTGAGACTAGTGCTTAACCAACAAGAGTTGTTGATCTACAAACATCTAAGAGTCAGATGGTTCCTGATCAGGATACACTATCACCTAGACTTAATGGGATGGTTGTAAGACAACCTGAATGCTATTTAGGTATAGGTGAGGGACAAGGTGTTGTCTCTACTGATAGTGTGGCTGATATATTAACATTTAAGAATGCAATGGAAGATCCTAATAAAGAGAAATGGCTTAATGTCATGAATCTCGAGATGGAGTCTATGTACTCCAACTAAGTCCGAAATCTTGTAGATTTACCGGATGGGGTAAAACCCATAGGGTGTAAGTGGATCTACAAGAGAAAGAGAGAAGTGGACGGTAAGGTAGAGACCTTCAAAGCAAAGCTAGTGGCTAAGGGTTATACCCAGAAAGAGGGGGTCGATTATGAAGAGACCTTCTCGCCAGTAGCCATGTTTAAGTCTATTCAGATTCTCTTATCCATTGCTGCCTATTTCTATTATGAAATTTGGTAAATGGACGTCAAGATTGCATTCTTGAATGGGAATTTTGACGAGAGCATCTATATGATGCAACCAGAGGGATTCGTGTTCCCAGATCAATAGCAAAAAGTTTGCAAGCTGCAAATGTCCATTTATGGACTTAAGCAAGGATCTAGATCTTAGAACATCAGGTTTGATGATGTGATCAAAACCTATGGTTTTGAGCAGAACGTCGATGAGCCTCGTGTCTACAAGCGCATCATTGACAAAAAGGTAGTTTTTTTGGTCCTATACGTGGACGACATCCTACTCATTGGGAATGGTGTGGGAGTGTTATCTAATGTAAATGGCTGGCTGGCTAGCCAATTCCAAATGAAAGATTTGGGAGAAGCGAGTTATGTTCTAAGGATCCAACTTATAAGAGATCGTAAGAACAAACACATAGCATTGTCTCAGGCATTGTATATCTACAAGAATCTTGTGCGATTTTCGATGCAAGACTCCAAGAAAGGTAATTTACCTTCTAGGCATGGAGTTCATTTGTCTAAGGAACAGTTTCCTAAGACGCCTTAAGAAGTTGAGGATATGAGACGTGTACCCTATGCATCAGCAGTAGGCAGTCTCATGTATACTATGTTATGCACAAGACCGGACATCTGCTATGCACGAGACCGGACATCTGCTATGCAGTAGGAGTAGTCAACATGTACTAGTCTAACCTAGGATTGGAT
Organism: Dipteronia sinensis; assembly: GCA_033220585.1. Lineage (NCBI taxonomy): Eukaryota > Viridiplantae > Streptophyta > Magnoliopsida > Sapindales > Sapindaceae > Dipteronia > Dipteronia sinensis. The sequence continues at coordinate 48,145 of JANJYJ010000966.1, forward strand.
CATTGGGTTATTTTCAAGGCAATTCTCAAGTATCTTCGGAGAACGAGAAACTATATGCTGGTGTATTACAGACAGTATTTGATCCCGTTAGGATACACAGATTCTGATTTTCAATCAGACATGGATTCTAGGAAATCTACGTCTGGATCAGTTTTCACCCTGGGTAGTAGAGCCATTTTATGGAGAAGTATCAAGCAATCTTGCATTGCTAACTCCACCATGGAAGCCGAATATGCAGCCGCTTGTGAAGCTGCTAAAGAGGCTGTTTGGCCTCGTAAGTTCTTGAGTGATCTGGAACAACTTCCAGATCTGGATAAGCCCATCACACTTATTGTGATAACAGTGGTGCTGTGGCTAATTCCAAAGTACCAAGAAGCCATAAGAGAGGGAAGCATATAGAGAGAAAGTATCATCTCATTAGAAAGATAGTGCGGAGAGGAGATGTGATCATCACAAAGATAGTCTCACAAGACAATCATGCTGATCCATTTACGAAGACCTTACCGGCTAAAGTGTTTTCGGATCACCTAGATGGTCTAGGGTTACAAAACATGCCTCACATGCTTTAGTGCAAGTGGGAGATTGTTGGGGTTTATACCCTAAAGATATAATTTTTAAATGGATTTATTTAATAAATAAAAAGAAAAGTTCAATTCATTCTTGTTGTGTTGTTTATTTTATAACTTGTGCATATTAACATCCTAGATTTCCAGATGTAATCTCGAACTGTGTATATGAATGTCATATACAGATAGATACAGTAAAAGACGAGCAATCTAAAGAGTCCATAGTTAGCAAATAAAGCTGGGTACTTTATTTGTGGTTCATCTATAGCTGCGGTCCATTCCATAATGTACGGTGATTCTATCCTGGATCATTAATATGAATATATGGGAATAGAGGCATCTTGTATGATGTGATCATATAGGACTGGGCCATGATCTATATGAATCTCTCACCAAGATCCGTTTACCGATGAGATTCCTTTATATCATTTAATGATGGCTATATGTGGGTGATCTTAATCTTGAGTGTCAAATCGACTCCTTCATGTTAGATCGTGGTCTTTGATATACCATAGGTGAGGTCGGATGTAGTTCCTGATCAATATGTTCTGTATGTTGGGATTGCGATTTGGCTTGTGGTTGGGAAGGTTTGTACACAATAGTGGAATCCACTCCTTGTTGTGAGAAGTAGATGGTAGTTCCCTTAAGGGTTGATTCGAGGCTTGGACAATATAAGAGCTCTCCTAATTCCATGAGGAAATAGGATTTATTGTCCATTGGAGAATCAATGGTACTTAAAGGATATATGTAATTAGAGGGGTATAACGGACATTATGACCCAGCTCTAATTATGAATTACTGTAGAGGATCACACCATGTGTAATAGCTATATCGATGGACACTGAGTTGCATCGGTCCGTGTAAAAGCGTCTGCAGTTGAGAGAGTGCAGCTTCAGGTTTTTAGTGGAATAACACCGGAGTTAATAATCAAGGAATATTAATTAAAGAGTTAATTAATGATTCCAAAGATTATTGGAGCTCAAAATATTATGGGTCCATTAGGTCCCCTTGCTAGCCTGATCGATTTAGGTAACAAGAGTCAAAGTTAATTAACTGGATTGTCCAATTAATTGTGTTACGAAAGTGACACGTATTTATTCCGGAATTAATTGAATAATGAGATTATTTAATTAATGAATAATGGTGATTAAATAAATTAAATAATAATATTATTTAATTATGTTATTAATCACTAAATGAAGGATGTTTGTTGATATTTGTTTTTGAATAAAATAAAATAATATGGTTATTTTATTTTATTAAAATTAAATTTTTAATTTTTGAATTTAAATAGTTTGAATTCAAATCAAATCAAATAAACTAAATATTAATCAATATCTTTAAAGATATTTGATATTTTAAAAGATTAGATTGATTGGTTTAAATGATTGGATTTAATTAAATATTGGTTTTAAATTTTTAAAAAGTCAACACATCATCGATGTGAAAAGAGAAAAAGGATGCGTTGGTGCACTATTGAAAAAAAAAGATACAAAAGGGTGCATTGGTGCACTGATTGAAACAAAAGGGAAAAAGGGGTACGTTGGTGCACTATTAAACAAAAGAAAAAAAAATTGATAATATTTTTTTTGTACAACTAGAATTGTTTTAGGTATTTTTCTCTTGGAAGAAATTGTTTCTTCTTCTTTTCTTTACATCCTCCTAAGTTCCTGAGTACGTGACGCACCCGTATGCAGTTACCAGTTCCGGGAATAGCAAGGAAAATCGATGGTACAGACCTGGAGCATATCGTAAAGTGAAGGAGCCTCATACATAGGTATGAAGAATTGATTTCTTCTCTTCTTCTGATTATTGATTTCAATTTCTTCTGTATACATATATTTTATTATTGTAATAATGTTGTAAGTATAAATTCTGAAAAATTACGATCCTAAATTCACTGGTCCCAGATCGTTTAAGATCTGTATAGAAAATTTTAAAACCTGTTTCCGCTGCATTACCAGTGAATAGGGTTCCAACAACATGATGTTTCTCGGATTTCGCTTTTGCGCCGATAGCCTACCCGCGCACTGGACCTGGGTAGTGCCCTGTTTTGTGCCTAATTTTCCAAAACGATGTAGTTTCGTCTAGGGCTGTTATATATATATATATATATATATATCTTCTTCTTCCTCAACTTGTTTTCAAGAGCTTCGGACCTGGTTTTTAGTGAGAGAATATATTTCCCTTAGTGAGAGAAGTTCCAAGAGTGTTTCATTAACTCTCTAAACCCAAAACCCATCATCTTTCATGCATCATTAAGCATCATTAAGGCATGGGTCTTCATCTTTAATTGACCTGGTAAGTTAAACAAAAATCTCATCTTTGTTGTTTGTTTAAACTTTCCAAGATGATGTTTTTATTGCAGTTATTAGTTGATTAAATGCTAGGACTTCATTTATTACATCTTATTATAAGTTCCTTTGCATGATTGGGTTTGTATTGTGATAGTTTGCAATTAGGACATATTTGCCCTCCAGCTAATTAGGACTCATTGATTGCATTTGTTAATTGCATTTATTGTCCTTGCCATGATTAATGACAACTTGTGTTGATATGGCTTTGTTTGATAACTAGGTTTTAGACTTGCATATCTATATCTAGTTAGGTCTTTACGAGCATTCATATAGACATTGATATCTAGGTTTGCATCTATTGCCGTCATATAATCCCTAGATAAGCATTTAGTGTTGCCTAGCATTATTTGCATTTTGAATATTCATATATTCACTTAGGTTGTTAATCTCTTCTTTGAGAGTTAAGTCTTGTGACTACAAGGTGTAGTGCACCAGCAAGTGAAGTCTTGCAACCAAGGTGTGGTTGGCAAGCAAAGTGATCAAGGATTCACTATAAAGGCCCGTTGGGTAGTAGTTGTGGGTTAGTGACCAAGAATGGTGTGACTAGAGGTCAACCTAGGTTGTAAACATCATTACAATAGTGGATTTAAGGATCAAAGTGGCTAAATGGTTAGCCCGTGGTTTTTACCTTGTTGAAGGGTTTCCATGTAAAAATCAAGTGTCTTTTAATTTCCCCACTTTACACTTGATTTTGTATGTTTGTTTATGGGGTAAATTTTTAATATTGACTAATCAAGAAAAATTGGTAAATCAACTTGATTAAAACCTATTCACCCCCCATAGGTTATTAGACACACGCTTTGTGTATTTTCAATGTTCATAAAGCACATATTCAAGACTTTAGCACTAAAACGAAAATGCTAGAATCAATAGATATTATCAACAGAGTTCTCTAGCTAGCATTTAGAGCAAATATTAGCAAAATATTCAATTAAACTCTAATAGGCTGTAAATATACAATTAATTGTGCTATTTCTAAATATGATCAACTAAAGAGGCCTAGCACATGTAAGGCTATCAATAATCAAAATACAATCAATTAAAGTACAAATAGCCATAGATAATAAGCTAGCACAATACAACACACAAGCATGTGAAAACATAGGCTTTTAGAAAAACCTAACACAACATACAAGTTTCTAATTAAGCTCATCTAGGTTATAATTGAAGCTCTATCTCTCAATAGCTAATTTTCAAGTAACATACACATATAGAAGAAGAAAACCTAAGGTAAGTGATGACTTTGAAGATCAAAACACAAAGAATAAATCAATACCTTGTAAAAACGTGCGGTTTCGAATTTTGGTGTAGAACCACCACAAAACTTGATCAAAAAACTTCAAACTTGCTTGGACATGATGGAGAACCCCAGTGCAAAGATTCTTCAACTTGAATAACTCAAATCGGATAAGAAATGAGTGAGATGTGGTGTTTGGAAGTTTAGAAAATTTGAGAGAAAATTTATGCACAATTTTCTTCTTGAAATGAAATGAACGAGGGAGAAGATATCTAAAAGAAAGAAAGAAAGAGAAAGTGAGGTGGAGAGAGAGATCTCGGGTGGCCAATTTCCATGCTCTAGATCACCACTCCATGGAGGCTAGTGGGTCTCATGGGGGTAGGAAGCTTCCCTTCCCCTGAGGCACACGCTCCTCAACGGGAAAGGGGTGCAAGTGGCAATTGGCCACTCTTGCCTCCTTTGACCCTTTCGCACTTCTCTCACGTTCTTCAACCGTTCTCCGGCCTCAGAACTCTGAATTTGAATCTGTTTTCAGATTACAAACTATAACTTTCTAACAGACACGGACGTCTACAAAACTTTCACAAAAGATATGGAAATCAACTCTATATACAAGAACGAAAACCATGTATGAAAATGACATGGAAAGTTTCGTAACTTCCAACTCGAAACTCGAAAACTAATGAATTAGTAACCGAAATAACCAAAAGTCAATAAGGAATAAAATAAGAAAATATTCAAGTTCGATATCACAAAAACATAAACAAACAAACACATGAACATGCAAGTATGTCATTTCCTAGATATAGTCATAGTACATGCATTTTTACCAACTTTGTCAAATTAAATCTAATGCATGTGCATACATTATAATGTGTGTGAATGTGTTAAACAAATTGAGCACAATAATGCAATGTGTTTGTGTTCCTAGGCCTTGCAAGAGGAATGAGGTCTAAATATACGTTTGATATACAATATGGCTTGCTCCTCTTGAGGACTTCACTTTGCTTGATAAGTTGCCCTTCTTCCTTGAAGCTTGAATAATGATGAGCCTAGACAACTGATCAATACAAAGGAAATGTTTTTTTGCTATGGAATTATGCCAACACATGACTCAAAAACCTAACAGATTGGTTTTGTCATGAAATAGCCAAATGGGTAGAATTTACGTTCCTTAACTGTGATTGGCTTATTTATGTGACAAACCATTGATTGGGGTTAATATTGTAAGGGTAAATTTAGGATATTGGACTTGTTCATGATCAAAGAACTCTCCAGCATCCCTAAAGCTTTAAGAGTAAAGAGCTTCAAAGGTACAACACTTGACTTATACTCTTGAAGAGTTTAGGTGCACACAAACATTTGCATGACATTCATTTGTGTCTTTTATTGTTACTTATGTGTGCATTTCACCACTCACACACTTGTACGCGTTACATATAGGTTAGTGTGTTTGACCGCATGAGAATATCCCTTTGCTTCTCGTTGTCGTGATCTTGGTCTAGTCGTGGTGGACCGCGATAAACCTTCCAGTGGGTTTTGAGGTTCAATTTTCGTTTTGGACTACCATGACAATGGGCACGACATTCCTCTCTAAATGTCATCTTAGACCACTATGAAAACTCGTTTGTGACAAACCTTTAAGTGGTTTTCGCTATTGTTATGTCGTCTTGGTAAATCGTGACAATTGGTGCGAAGTTTTTCACTAGTGGTTGTCGCCGTCCTTGTGTCGTCATAGACCTCCGTGAAAAAGGAGACCATGACTTTCCGGGGATGTTTCAGTTGCTTTGTCATGGCTGATTGTCCTCTTGATGGACCGCGATATCGGGACTGCGACAATCCTTTGCGGCAAAAACGATGTAGTTTTGTTGTCTCCTATTTGATGCCCAATACACTTTCTTGTTCATCACGAACTCTGGCTTATTGACTCCCTAAAGAGAGAACAGAGTTCCTTGAGAGAGAAACAACCAAGATTGTGTTTTAAACTCTCCAATCCAAAAGTCCATGAGCATCTAAGCATCATTCAAGTATTGTCTCTTTGGTTTTCATCACTTGGTAAGTTTGAACGAAAATCCCTCATTGTTTAATTGTTATTGTTTGCCAAGACACCTCTTTTATTGCACATTTATTGCAAAGAATTCTTCTGAAATGCATATTTATTGAAGTCATAATGTTCGATTGGGATTGATTAATAGCTAACATGTTAGGTTGTATTTTTCACATCTAGCAAAGTCAACTTGTATGTACATTTAGACATCTTGATACCTAGGATTGTTAGATTGCATTTATATCATACTAGTTAAGCATATTGTTTGTTGTCTAAGACATTATTACATATAGGACATTGATACATGTTCATTTAGACATTATTCTTTTCATAGAGTCCAAGTCTTGTGGCTACATGTGGTAGTTGCACAGGCATTGTCAAGACTCACTTTTAAAGGGTTGCAGGTAGAATAGTAGCCTTGAGAAGAGTGACTAAGATGTCAACTTAGTTTGAAAAACAAATATTCAATTAGTGGAGTTTCTGTGACAAAGTGGCTAGAGAGGCTAGTCCCGTGGGTTTTTCCTATTGAGGGTTTCCCACGCAAAAATCAAATGTTCATTTTAATTCCACATTTTACTTGATTATTTATTGTTGTTTGATTTGAGTTTTTGTATGTTAATCTTGACTAATCGAAAGGTTGGTAATTAATTGATTAACAACACATTCACCCCCATATGAGCTGTTTAGTCACATATTAGGGTAATTTCAATTTATTTTATACGTAATATATGAGCCTGGCTAATGCTGTCAACATAACCTATATATAGTTTTGGATTTATTTATTATGCTCTTTAAATATTCGTATTCATTTATTTATACGCAATATATGAGACTGGCTAATTCTAGCAACAGCTATATATATAATATAGTTCTTGATATATTTATTATGCTCTTCAAATATTCGTATTTATTTATTTATAAGCAATATAAGAAACTGATTAATGCCACCAAAAGAACCTAATTCTTAATTTATTTATTATGTTATTTATTTATTCATATTTATTTTATCGGACCAGAAGTTCTTATACTAAATTGTGATTTTTCAGATAACCAAAAGCTGTAATCATGCCAAAACTTGCAATTTTGAAATTTGATGGACTTGAAGTCTCTAGAGATAATTACATGTCATGGATCATTGATGTTGAATTATATTTAAAATCTCAAGGTCTATACTATACCATTGATGATGGGAGTTAGGCAAATGAACATGATAAATCCGCAATTGTGGTCATAATTCGCCATCATTTAAATGAGAACTTGAAGGCCCAATATCTTACTGTCACAGAACCTGAAGATCTGTGGCAAGAACTAAACAATCATTATGACCACCAGCCAGATGTTAAATTGTCAAATACTAGAAATGACTGGCAGCATTTACGGTTTCAAGACCACAAATCAGTCTACGAATATAATTATGCTTGTTTAGAATCACCAAACGGCTGAAATTGTATGGTGAAGAGATATTCAAAAAGGATATGTTGGAAAAGAACTTCACAACTTTCAAAGCCTTAAACATAATATTGCAAACAGCAATATCGAGAACAAAGATTCTCAAAGTATTCAGAATTAATCTCATGCCTTTTAGTAGTAGAAAAAAATAATGACCTACTAATAAAAAATCACAAATCACACCCAACATGTTCTACAACATTCCCAAAAGTGAAAGCTAATACTTTTGGATACCATGGTTGTAGTTGTAGTCATGCTCGTGGTCGTGGCTATGGTTATGGTCGTAATCCTGGTCAGAACCGTGGACATAACCTCAAATAAGGGCGCGATAATTTTGGTTCATGTGGTTATAATCAAAACACTCCCCATAAGTGGAATGTTTATAAGGCCAAACCATATAAAGGAAAAAAGTATTCAAAAAAGCCCTTGTTAGTTCTTGAGTTTTATGTTGGCATAATTCTATATCAAAACAAAATTTGCTTTGTATTGATTAGTTGTCTAGGATTTGTGGATAATCAAGCTTCAAGGAAGATTAGACAACATTCAAGCAAAGTGGTGGCTATAAGAGGAACAAAGCTAAGTTTCTTGGCAAAAAGGTAAATCATGACCTATTTCCTCTTGTAAGGCCCAGGCACACACATATATTGCATTCATATGTGTACCTTCATAGTTGTGCATAATTTGGTTTAACACAATACACACACTTATACTTGTATGCACATGCATTAGATTTAAAGTTGACAATTTTCACAATTTGCATGTTCTAGGACTAGTTCTAAGAAATAACATACTTGTCTATTTTTGTGTTTATTGGTTTGTGTTTATATGTTAATGAACTTAATTTTGAGCTTATATAATTCTTCATTGAGTTCCAATTAATTTGGTTACTCATTCTTTGAGTTTCAAGTTCAAATTAGGTGGTTAAGAAACTTTCCATGATTTTATCGTACATGGTTTCTGTCTTTGATTTCCAAGTTGAATTCCATATTTTTTGGAAAAGGTTTCTTGACAACTTTTGTACATGAGGGGGTCCCGGTTTGTAATCTGAAACCAGATTTGATATCGGATTTCGGAGGCCAAAGATATGGCTGAAATAAAAGGGTGCACAAGAGGGATGAGGGGTGCCAAGCACCTCCTTCCCCGTGGAGGCGCGTGGCCTCCACGGGACTGGAGGGCTGCTGGTCCTATGGGGCCCATGCACCTCCACTAGGATCTAGGATGGCAGCCCACCATTGGTTGATTTCATTTGCCTTGCTTCCCTCCTTTAAATTCCCTTGTTCCCTCTCATTTCATTGAAGAAGAAAATTTAAAAAACACAAGTGCAGAATTTTCTCTCCAAGTTTTTTCATCTTCCAAACACCATAACTTTCTCATTTGGTGTCTGTTTTGAGTGATTCAAATTGGAGAATCTTTTTCTACAAGTCCTCTATCATTTCCACAAGAGTTTAGAGTCAATATATTGATTTTTCTGGTATGTATACTCACAAAATTGAAGCTGCACGTTTTTCATTCAAGGTATTGTTTTCTATTTTGTTCTTGATCTTCAAGTCTTCAATTGCCTTGGGTTTTCTTCTCATATATATGTATGTTTGATGTGTTATCATTGATTATAGAAATGATCTCTAATAGAGCTAGTTTGAGCTTCAATTGATTAACATGTTGAGTTAGGTTTATACAAATCTATGTTTTCACTGTTTGAGATGTTGTATTGTACTAGCTTCAAATCTAGGACTATCTTGTGTGTTTATTGACTTAATTTTTTTGATTGATAGTCTTTTCATATGCTAGATCATCTTAATTGAAGATTTATTGAAATAGCATATTTGACTGATGATTTATGACTTGATTGGATTTAATTGATTATTTTAAGAATCTAAGTTCTATTATTTTGCTGGAGATGTATATTTGATTTTATCAAATTTATTCTAGCATTTTTATATGATTGAACATAATCTAGGTTTTGGTGTGTGTTAGGTGTTTCACATGCTCTCGGTTGTTTATTCATGTTACAAGAATCTAGATACTATAGACTTGTGCTTTTGATGACAAATATCTAGTTCTTCATGTTTTGTGTCTAATCCACACATCTCATATGTACATGCATCATTGAATGTGATTGCATTATTTTTAGGATTATAAACTAGAAAACATATGACATGTTCTTAATTGTTAATTTCTAGTTTCCATAGGATATATTGATCATATATACTATGTTGTGTGTGTTTGCATCATTTGCATTCACTTAGATCATTTACCTTGCAAAAGGCCGGAAGTCACATTCTTTAGAGTGATTCTTTGGATTGTGCATTTTGAGACTTAGCTAGAGTCGGAGTGACTTGGATAGCTAAGCTACGGAAGTCAGATGTTTGGAGAGGGGGTCTTTAACTTGTGCATTGTAAGACTTAGCTAGAGTCAGAGTGACTTGGATAGCTAAGCGGCGGAAGTCACATGTTTGGAGAGGGGATCTTCAACTTGTGCATGTAAGACTTGACTAGGATCGGGGTGATCCGGATAGCTAAGCAGCGAAAGTCACATGTTTGGAGAGGGGATCTTCAACTTGTGGATGGAAGTCTCGACTAGGATTGGGGTGATCTAGATAGTTGAGCAATGGGGCATCTCATTCATTGTGTCGGGTGGAAGGGTAGATTTCTAGGTGAAGTGGTCAATTGAGAGGTTGTATCTTTTTATCTTACTAGTGAATTTTTTTGCCGGTGGGTGTGCTATCAACCCGTGGATGTTTTCTCTTTGGAGGTTTTACCACGTAAAAATCATGTGTTGATTTTCTTTATCTCTATCTCCTTTATTTGTATCTGTGTTGATATATATCTTAGTTGATATCTTTGTAATTGATATTCATTGTATATCATTTTTGTATATGTTGGAGTTGACTTTGTTTAAACAAGCATATATGTATTTGAATTGATATTGCTTGTGATTGTATTTGAAGTGTGATACAAGCTACTTAGAGGGACAAACTTGTGTTTGTTTCAAGGGAGAAAAAAAGGTGTTGTAACCTATTCACCCCCCTCTAGATAAGCTTAAGAAAAATTAACCGTGTTTTTTATTTTTCATTTGGTATCAGAGCGGGTCACTAGATTACACTTAGTGAGATCCCGGGATACACTCACAGTGATTTTCTAGCTATGGATAGCAACTTTGAGCTTTATATTGCTTGGGTGGATTGTTCACCTCTTGTTGATGAGACTAAAAAGACATGGGATATTCTTCAAGATATCCTTGAATGTGGTCATTTATTTTCTTCTTGGTATTTGTCTACTAATAATTTTGTTGATAAGCTTAAAGATAATATTAGTGACAAAAGCAAAGATGAGGAGAAACTAGATTCCTTGCAAGATATTGTTTATGTAGGTAACTACCTATGTGACATGACTTCGCAACAAGAAGAATTTAAAGAAGAAGAGGATTTCTAGATGGACAATCGATTTAGACATGATCACTTGTCTTTGCAACTCAATGAAGAGGATTGCGAATCAAAGACCACCAACTTAAACTTGATGGCAAGAGTTCAAACTCTTAAGAAGAAAAGAGATGCCGCTCTGAAGGAAGTTGAAGTGAAGAGTGAAGTGATCAAATGTCAAGAAAAGAAGATGGTTGAAGATGCTCACGTGTTAGAAAATTTAATAAATGATTTTGCTAATTATTTTTTTTTCTTGAAGGAAACAATCAAAGGCAAGGAAGAGGAATTGGAAATCATGAAGATCAAAGAGCTTGGTATACTTTATGGAGAGTCAAGTGACTTAGGCTTTGTAGATAAGCAAGTGGAGTCTCCTACAACTAAAAGCAAGTCACTAATGAACAAAATGATTTTAAAAGCCAATCATTCCAAGGTCAAGTGCAAAATCAAGAAGAGAAATGAGCCTTCAATGTTGGTACACTCTCACCTAAATAACATCTCGAAGTTTATCCCGTTTTGTAATTTTTGCAATGTTGTAAGGCATATTAAAACTAGATGCCATGAATATATTAGATAGTGCAAACTAAGGAATGAGATGCATGCTAGTGAGATGAGAAAATCTTCTATGAATGTTTCTAAGCAGGATAACACTTTGAATGTTGTGCATGACAATGATAATCATGTGAAGAAAATTGTTAAGAAGATTTTGGTGAAAAAGAGTGTTTCACATGATTATATGCATAGTCTTACTGATATCTTTGTTGATGGCAATAATGATGTGTTCAACATGAGTAATATCTTTATAGAGAAGGTTGTTGATGATTTATCTTCTAGATGTAATATTGCCATGAGAAATGATCATGATGATTTTTGTCTGAGTTCACCCAAGACCAAATGGAAGGGTGAGTGCTCTTACCATTAGTGTAAGTTGCACATGTGAGTTTGCTTCAAGATTAGTGTCAAGTTGTTGAAAGATTTAGCTTGCTAAGCTTTGTTTCTCTATAACTTGACATGAACTTAGCTATCTCACATAATTTGTTATGATAGTCGAAATCTATTGGTTAACTTTATGAGAAGTTCATTTTTGAAATCTATATGGTGTTGATTATTGTTAAGACTTTTAGAGAAAGTCATTTTTTGTATGTTTGTGTGAGTTGAAAATGCTTAGTTTTATTCTTTTGGGATGACACACCAATAACTTGTTGTCATGAGGACAAACAAGCCAAGAGAGCTCATAAAAGGGCGAGACTTAGCATTTGATGGAAAATTGCTTGCTAAGGTATTTCTATATCCTAAAGCTTGCATTCTTTATTTTCATCTCTCAACTCATTGTTTGCACTACATCATGTAACATGTCAATCTAGAGAACTTAGTATAATATACATATGGTTCTCATTGACATTTGCTCTTTAAAGATCTTATAGTGATGTTGTTCACAAAGGTCTTATATATGATGTGTGAAATGTTTGTGTAAGGACCTCTATTTTATGATTGGCTTATTTCTTGACAAACCACATCACATTGGGGATGATTGTATAATGGGTAGCTTAGGTCCTCGTTGGCAAGCTTTTAAGTATCTCCATAACTTCAAGAGCAAAAAACATATTCACTTGACTTTGTCTCTTGAAGAGTTTTGGTGCACACATACACTTCATGCATGTTTTGTTTATCTTGCATTTGTGTTCATATGGTTTATATGTGTGCATCATTTACACATTGCACACACACTTACATGCACTTATATTGACATGCATCTATTTCTTATTGCCCTTGTGTGCATTCTTCACAATCACACTTGCACTTCATTTCTACACTTATGTGTGGTTGTTTGTGTCCGCGCTCACACGTCTTGGTGCAATATTTTACGCGTTGACTGGGCATGTGAACGGGTCCCTACCCGTGTAGTGGACCAGTGTAGTTGGCCCTGGTGCTTAGAGATCCTCAGTTCGCTGGTGTGTTCGCTGGTCGAATCAGCAAACCCCATGTGCGCGGGTTGGTGTGCAGGTAGGCACTCGTGCAGTGGGACCCACGTGCTGCACTGATTTTGATATAAAAATGTCTTTTCCTATCAGCTTGGGTCTCCCACTACATAAACTCCTTTATCTCTTCTTCTTCACTAACTCATCTGAATTTGCAGAAACCCTAGAGAGAGATAGAGAGAGTCTAGAGAGAGAAAGATCCATTTGAGTTTGTTTAACTCTCTAAACCTAAAACCCATCTTCATCTTGCATCATTAAACATCATATGAGCATGGGTCTTCTTGGTTTCATAACAAGGTAAGTTAGAACTTTATTGAATATCATTTCTTTTTCTACTTACTCTAGATTAGGTATTTATTACTTGATTAAATACCTTGACTCACTTTATTGCATATATTTATGAGTCAAAACTACATGATTGGGTTTGTTTGTGATAGCTTGCATTATTAGGTCACTTATGCCTAAAAATCTAATCCATAAATGTTCATGTATGCTTAATTGGTGATTAGGTTGACTTTGTGCATCTAGTCAAGTTCCTGAATATTTATGTGAGTTTTATTTGACAATTAGGTTGTTAGAATTTCTTTACAACTAATTGAGACCTCATGTGTGTACATGTAGGCATTGTTTGATTTGATAACTAGGTTGTTCAATTGCATTATAACATATAGTGAAGCATTTTGTGTTTGATCTTGCACATTATTGCATTGAGTATATTGTCATATATACACTTAGACTTTTATACTCTTCATAAAGTCAAAGTCTTGTGGCTACAGGGTGAAGTTGCACAAGAAAGAAAAGTCTTGCAACCAAGGGTGGGTTGGCAAGCATTGATCAAGGACCATTGTATAAGGCCCGTGCGGTAAAGTAGGAGGTGCTCACGCCAAGAGTAGTGGATCAATGGATATCACTAGGGATTGAACCAAGAGTGGCGAGTGATAGTGTCCATAGCCTGAGGTTATCGAGAGTGAGAGTCTGAGTAACACTTGAGGGTGTAATTGTTTATTCATTTAGTGGATTTCGGTGATCGTGTGTGGCTAGAAGGATAGCCCGTGGTTTTTCCCTTGTTGAAGAGTTTCCACGTAACAATCAAGTGTTCTTTATATTTCCGCACTTTTACTTGATTTTGTATGTTTGTTTTATTAGGTTATATGTTTAATATTGACTAATCAAAAAAGTTGGTACTAATCGATTAACAACCCATTCACCCTCTTCTAGGTTGTTTAGACACACGCTTAGAGTGTATTTTCAATTGGTATTAGAGCGGGTTCCTAGACATACTTATGTGATCCTTGCTCTTGTTTATGTGTCTTGCATTTGTGTGCATTTTGAACATTGCATTCATTTGCATTCATCTCATTCCCTAAACACTATGAGTTGCATTGAGATGTTAGAGGGTGACTTGACCTCCAAAGTTGAAAGGGAGATATATGACTCCGATGAGGAGATGACTCTCATGGTTGAGAGATTTAGGAGATTCACGAAATCTCAAAAGAAAGGCATAACCTCTAAGGTGAAGGAGGAAAAGAAAATGAACTCCAAAAGAAAGGAGGTGAAGAAGAAGGCGCCTCTCAAGAATGGTGAAGCTAGTCAAGACAAGCCTCTAGGAGAGGTCATTCAATGCTTTGAATGTGGAGGGTTTGGTCACATAGCTTCCATGTGCAGTAACTTGAAGTACAAAAAGAGAGGGAAAGCTATAAAAGCTTGGAATTTGAGAGTGGCAGACTTGATCACATAGCCTCCGTGTGTGGTAACTTGAAGAACAAGAAGAGAAGAGAAGCTATGATCGCCACTTTGAGTAATAGTAAGGTTTAAGTAGTTGAAGAAAATTCCACAAGTTCGACTGAGTGCGAGAACAACTACTTTACCTTTTCGGTTTCCAAGTATGAAGAAACTCAAGTCGTCACCAATTGTGTATCACTTGAAGATTTCAAGATGGGTGGTCTTGAATGTGGAAATAAAAGAGGAGCATGTTCGAGAGAAGCTAGCCTTGATGATATGACTCTCGCAAGCGCAAGTGGGAGAAGCTTTGATTGTGATGACACATGCTCCGGGAACTCTTGTGACAATATTGTGGATGCCCAAGAGTTCATTGACTTTCTTCAAAAGTCTTTAAAGGAAAACGAAAATGATATCCTTGAGTTGAAAAAGGATAACATTCAACTAAAGGCAAAAGTGACTCGCTTGGATGAAGAAGTGAGATGTATAAAAGAAGTTGAAGGCAAGTTGAAGAATGAACTTGAAGATGCAAGAAGTTCACTTGCTAAGTTGACTTAGGGTTCAAAGATGATTGGCATCCTTTTGAAGCTAAATGACAAGTAAGGGCTTGTCTTTCAAAATAATGAGACCACACCGTCCCTAGGCAAGTCCACATTTGTGAAGGAGATTGCTCCTACTTGTCCACCTTAGTCTCAACACCCCAAGAAAGTTCTTGTTATGGGTTAATCATCTAAGAGCTCATCCTTGAAGATGCTTCCAAGGAAACAAGCTCAACCTCAACCTTTGAGGATGCCTCAACCAAAGCTCAATCAACCATTGAGGCAAGCTAATCATGTTTCTCATGCTCCACCACAAAGGCACCAACATTCAGATAATGCTCCCAAGGAAAGCCAACCGGTGCAACATCAAAGACAAACTCATCAATATGGCCATGCCTCGATGAGAGCCAAATGCAATAGTATGAATCCTTATTTTGTACCTACTTGTCATTATTGTGGTATGATTGGTCACATTCGACCAAATTGCTATAACTACTTTAAGAAGTGTAGAATTGAGAGCATGAAAGAAAATAAATTGAACTGTAGGGCTAATTTGCATGATCCTAGGAAACCTAGAGAATTGAAGATTTTGACCACTAAAATTAAAAAGGTCGAATCTAGGTGGGTTAGAAAGATCGAACCCGATTGTAATCATGATCATATGACACCCTTGGATACTACCGAGTCTAATGGATTTAGTATGTCTAATGGGACTTGTCTCTCGCCCTGATACGGTACAGATTTGACCCCATGTGGGGAGCTCAAGCAAAGAGAGAGAACTTGCATGATTTGCTATATACAAAAAGTTAATTAATTTTATGCTCTTTTATAATTGCTTGAGATGATTGGTTGCACATATAAGCTTTTATGTTATTTTCTTAATAAGTGTGCAACATTGCTTCACTTGCAATCCATGTCATATTTATGTTCAAACATGCATTTTTGGAGTCAGAGATTTGTTTGGGAAAGTACATTTGAATGACCTATAATTTATCTTCATGACATGTGAATTTTTTTTATGACATTCTTTAAATGATATGCATGAAATATGTTTGATTGCTTATATGCAAATTATGTGTGAATGCAAATGAGAAGACTAAAATTAATAAGGACCTTGTGTCCATTAAATAAATAAGGATGTCTCATCCAAATTTAGTCTTCTCTCTCTCTTTACTAGTTGAATAAGGCTACTATCATACGGGTGTCTCATCCAGAAAAATCTATAAGGGCGCAATAGTCGCTCATGTCTTGTTTTGCTTATAAAGGTTGATATAGTTGCTCTTACTTGAAAAATATCTTTTGAAAAACTATATCTTGTTTGCTTATGACAAAAGGGTACAAATTGGTTTGAATTCTTATGGAATCCCTTTTGATGTTTGATTTGCCAAATACCATTGCTTGAACTTGAATACTATATGTCTTGCATGCAAAGCAACAACTTCATACATTTTTCTTTAAATAAAACTCTGTGAATCTCTCTCAATTATTTAAGTTGCATAAAGTTTGTGTATATGATTATGCATCGTATTTGTGGTAATAGCTATCTTTGCTAAAGCAACCCGATAGGGGGAGCTCCTTTGCCTATCTCATGACAAAAATGGGGAGAAGTCTTGAGAGATATAGGGGGAGCATTGTTTATGCTTTGGGGGAGAAGTCTTAAGAGAGAGTAACCGTTTAGGGGGAGCATTGCACATGAATTCTTTATATTGTTTTATTGAGTGCAATTGCTTTTTATATTTTTTCACCTCACTTGCACTTGTTCTTAATTGGAAAGTGCTTTCTTGCTATTATGTGTAGGTATGATGATCTACGAGATATTGAAGACCTTGAAGACTTAAAATATTAAGTATATCCTTTTGTAACGTAGAATGGACTCTAATGGTTAATAGCTAGATTTTTTTGTTTTTGTGAGGAATTATTTGTGAGTGGTTGTTTTTTCATGAAGTAGCCAAATGGGGAGATTGTAAGTACCTCTATTTTATGATTGACTTATTTCATGACAAACCACACCACATTGGGGATGATTGTGTAATGGGTAGCTTAGTTCCTCGTTGGCAAGCTTCCAAGCATCTCCATAACTTCAAGAGCAAAATGTATATTCACTTGACTTTGTCTCTTGAAGAGTTTAGGTGCACACACATTCATGCATGTTTTGTTTATCTTGCATTTGTGTTCATTATGGTTTATATGTGTGCATCATTTACACATTGCACACACACTTACATTCATTTATATTGACATGCATCTATTTCTTATTGCCCTTGTGTGCATTCTTCACAATCACACTTGCACTTCATTTCTAGACTTATGTGTGGTTGTTTGTGTCCGCGCTTACACGTCTTGGTGCAATTTTTTGAGCGTTGACTGGGCATATGCGTGGGTCAGTGCGCAAGTCCCTACCCGCGCAGTGGACCAGTGCAGTTGGCCCTGGTGCTTGGAGATCCCCGATTCGCTGGTGTGTTCGCTGGTCGAACCAGCAAACCCCTTGTGCACGGGTTGGTGTGTGGGTAGGCATATGTGCAGTGAGACCCACGCACTACACTGATTTTAGGGTAAAAATGTCTTTTCCCATCAGCTAGGGTCTCCTACTATATAAACTCATTTAACTCTTCTTCTTCACTAACTCCTCTGAAATTGCAGAAACCCTAGAGAGAGAAAACTCCATTTGAGTTTGTTTAACTCTCCAAACCCAAAACCCATCTCCATCTTGCATCATTTAACATCATATAAGCATGGGTCTTCTTGGTTTCATGACTAGGTAAGTTAGAACTTCATTGAAAATCATTTATTGTTCTACTTACTCTAGATTAGGTATTTATTGCTTGATTAAATATCTTGACTCACTTTATTGCATATATTTATGAGTCAAAATTGCATGATTGGGTTTGTTTGTGATAGCTTGTATTATTAGGTCACTTATGCCTAAATAGCAAATCCATAAATGTTCATGTATGCTTAATTGATGATTAGGTTGACTTTTGCATCTAGTCAAGTTCGTGAATATTTATGTGAGTTTAATTTGACAATTAGGTTGTTAGAATTTCTCTACAACTAATTGAGACCTCATGTGTGTACATGTAGGCATTGTTTGATAACTAGGTTGTTCAATTGCATTATAACATCTAGTGAAGCATTTTGTGTTTGGTCTTGCACATTATTGCATTGAGTATATTGTCATATATACACTTAGACTTTTATACTCTTCATAGAGTCAAAGTCTTGTGGCTTCGGGGTGAAGTTGCACAAGCAAGAAAAGTCTTGCAACCAAGGGTGGGTTGGTAAGCATTGATTAAGGGCCACTGTATAAGGCCCGCGGGGTAAAGTAGGAGGTGCTCACGCCAAGAGTAGTGGATCAAGGGATATCACTAGGGATTGAACCAAGAGTGGCGAGTGGTAGTGTCCATAGCCTGAGGTTATCAAGAGTGAGAGTTCGGGTATCACTTGAGGGTGTAATAATTTTTTCATATAGTGGAGTTCTATGATTGTGAGTGGCTAGAAGGATAGCCCGTGGTTTTTCCCTTGTTGAAGGGTTTCCACGTAACAATCAAGTGTTCTTTATATTTTTGCACTTTTAGTTGTTTTTTTATGTTTGTTTTATTGGGTTATATGTTTAATATTGACTAATCAAAAAAATTCTCCCCCCCCTCTAAGTTGTTTAGACACACGCTTAGAGTTTTTGTTCAATATGTTTGAATGATGAGTGGCATATGTTTTGAAAAATATGAGCTTCATGTTCTTCGAAAGCTACTCTCTTAAGAAGTAATGATCTTTAGTAAATCTCTTTATATTGCTTCTAGATCATGTGCTTGTAAGCCATAAAACTTGGTTTACAAAAATGCACTTTGCTTCCCTTGTATGTTTTGTTGTAGTAAGTTGAATTTGAAATTATGCAAGTTGTGGCTACACCTTGAAGTCTTATGACTAGTAAATTTATATGACATATGGTTAGTATCCATTTTGCTTCTGCAACTACATAGAATTCAACGAGCACCTTCATGGAAAGGGCTACAAACTTTGGTTGTGCAGCCGCCCAATGTTGGAAAGGGCTACACCATTGTGTTGAGTGAAAGCTGTCATGAAGAGTATATGTTCATGTTAGAAAAATCAAATAAGTGTTGAAAAGAATCAATAAAAAAATTCTTTGATTCAAAGCCTAAATAAATAAAAGAAAAGGCTTAAAGGGGTATAGTTGAAAATCATGATTGCTCGGGTTTAAAAATAGAAATGGGATGACGAGCCACATGCACACACATGCTCATGTGTTGAAATCTATTCTTTTTAAAGCAAAAGTTCAAGATGATAATCTGTTTGACCTTTTATGGAAAAGCTTAAGATGAATAGATGTGGATATGGTTTGCATGTTGATTATCAAATTACTCCTCTACATATGTTTGGAGCAAATCTTACACACACACTTTTGTTTATACGTATTTTGATATTCTAGCAATTTGAGAAGAAGTATGAGAGAGATTGAAAATCTTGGTGTATCTCTCATAGTTTGTGAAGCTTATTATTGTTGAATTTATTTTTAAATTGCTTGAATGTGTGATTGTATGGATTTCATTGTGAACTATATTCTATCTTGATCTTAGATAGAACACTTATCAAGGGGGAGCATTGCATGTTAAACTTTTGTTCTCTTTTATGATATGTTCACATGATTTGCTTTGTTATATGTTGACATATTGATTGTTTAGAATAATTGAATGATAAGAATGCATGAGATCTATCTTGAAATAATTGTATGAATGTGTTGGCAATTTATTCTTCCTAACTTGGGGTTGAAAGTAGTTGATATTGCAATGAATTTCTTTGTTCTTGAGGTTGATAGTAGTTGTAGTTACAACCAATTCCTCCTAGCTTGAGGTTGATTAAGTTCCTTCTTGCTTTGAGTTGATAGTAGTTGTTATTATGACCAATTCCTTCATGATTTGAGATTGATAGTAATTGCGGTTGACACCAATTCCTCCATTTGTGGATGAATTTTGCTGTTAAATGCATTTGTTGAATTTGGTAAAATGTACCAATGTGCTTGAAAAATAACATCTATGCATTTATTATTCATTATTTCGTCATATGTCTTTGTTTTTATATATGTGTAAACTAACACTCACTTGTGTCTCTTTCTACTTATGTGTTTTTGTTTTGTAGTGTTGACAGCAAAGCCATGGGAAGAAACAAGATTTCTAACTTTATCCATCCATCAAAACCCATAGCTAAACCCAAATCTACTCTAACAACCTCTAGGAAATCCTAACATAACAAGTTGAAAGCTTTAGGAGTTATGGGAACCAAAAAGCTTATTCAAGATAGAGGTGTAGACTTGGTTGAGGGTTCTTACATTCATCATTCTATATGTGATATGCATTGTGATTCATGGATTAGTTCCATTGGGGTTACTAATGAGAGTCTTATTAGAGAG
Organism: Dipteronia sinensis; assembly: GCA_033220585.1. Lineage (NCBI taxonomy): Eukaryota > Viridiplantae > Streptophyta > Magnoliopsida > Sapindales > Sapindaceae > Dipteronia > Dipteronia sinensis. The sequence goes on from JANJYJ010000966.1 coordinate 68,875, forward strand.
TTATACTTTGAGTATAAAGACAGCTCAACCTTTGAAAATGCCTTGGTGAGTGTGAGAGGAAAAACTTTTAGAGTCTTCTCGGATAGTATCAATAAGTTCCTTGGGTTGTCAAATGAGATTTTTTAGGAATTTCTTGATATAGATAATATTGATCATCTAAATCTTATGGGGAGGACTTTATGTGAGGATGATGGATTTGAGTGGAGGAAGAGAGATTATATTAGTCAAGGTGAGTTGACCAAGGTTAGTGCCTTTTGGCATCTTTTTGTATGTGCCAATCTTTTGGGTTCTACTATTGCATCTGAGCTTAACAAAGAGAAGGTCAAGATTGTGTATGCCTTGGTGACAAACAAGCCTTTGAACCTTGGTGATCTCTTGATTGAGCATTTATAGCGTGCGGCTTCTTATCCAATCTCTTCACCAAGATTGGATAAGAAGTTAGCATTTCCGAGGTTTCTTACTTGTTTTTGCATGAAGAAAGGAGTTATTTCACTTGAAGATGATGTGCTTTTACCTCTTTTGTAGAAATTTTGTGACAATCGCTTAGTGTCAATGTCATACAAAGATAAGGGGAAGGTAAATGACACCATGAGACTTTTTGGTAAACACCATGAGCCATGTGTTGTGACAAGCACAAATCCTCTACCGGAATGGGCCATGCAACTTCAAGAGGGGCTTATGTCTAAGATTGCAGAGTTTGATGCTAAAGTGGTGGAGCTAGGAACAAAGGTGATTCAATAAGATGAGAAGATCAAGTATTTGGAAGACAAGCTTGCCTCTAGCAATTTATCTACTACAAAGCATTATGTGAGATCATCAACAAGAAGAACTTTCTTTTATGATGCTTGATCTTGAGGTAATGTGTTTCTCTTAACCTTTTGGCTTCATATTATGTCAAAAAGGGGGAGAAAGACAATGATACTAAAACCTATATGATATGCTCTTAATCTTAGGAATTGTTTAAGTTTAGGTAGTTTTTGGTATATTTTGTTTTTGGTTTCATTTGGTATCTTGAATTCTTGGTTTGTAATAGTTGGATATTGATAATAGTTTGGTGATGGATAGTATGCATGTATTTAGGGGGAGACATGTGTATGCATTTGAACTTCAAGTGATATGTATCTAAATATTATCTTGCCAAATATATGGATGTTTCTCTTGTGTATGCCTTGTGTTTCAAGATGATTTTAGGTGGTGACAAGAGAAGACTACATTGAGGAATTCAAGAATTAATGAAGATTAGTCTAAGGGAACTATCTCATTGTAATGTGAGGGTGTGATTAAGTGACCAATCTTCATGTTGTATGTTTTAGTATTCGTATAGGTGTTTTGACAAAGAATTTGCCAAATGGGCAGATTGTTAGTTCTTGAGTTTTGTGTTGGCATAATTCTATATCAAAACGACATTTGCTTTGTATTGATTAGTTGTCTAGGATTTGTGGATAATCAAGCGTCAAGGAAGATTGGACAACATTCAAGCAAAGTGGTGGCTATAAGAGGAACAAAGCTAAGTTTCATAGCAAAAAGGCAAATCATGACCTCTTTCCTCTTACAACGTCTAGGCACACACATACATTGCATTCATATGTGTCCCTGCATAGTTTTGCATAATTTGGTTTAACACAATACACACACTTATACTTGTATGCACATGCATTAGATTTAAAGTTGACAATTTTCACAAGTTGCATGTTCTAGGACAAGTTCTAAGAAATAGCATACTTGTGTGTTCTTGTGTTTATTGGTTTATGTTTATATGTTAATGAACTTGATTTTGAGCTTATATAATTCCTAATTGAGTTTCAATTAGTTTGGTTACTCATTCTTTGAGTTTCAAGTTCAAATTAGGTGGTTAAGAAACTTTCCGTGATTTTATCGGGCATGGTTTTCGTCTTTGATTTCCATATTTTTTGGAAAAGGTTTCTTGACAACTTTTGTACATGAGGGAGTCTTGGTTTGTAATCCGAAAAATGATTCAAAATCGGAGTTCTGAGGCCAAAGATATGGCTAAAATAAAAGGGTGCACAAGAGGGATGAGGGGTGCCAAGCACCTCCTTCTCGTGGAGGCGCGTGGCCTCCATGAGAATGGTGGGCTGCTGGTCCCGTGGGGCCCATGCGCCTCCACAGGGATCTTGGATGGCAGTGCCCTAATGGTTTGTTTTATTTGCCTTGCTTCCCTCCTTTAAATTCCCTTGTTCCCTCTCATTTCATTGAAGAAGAAAATTTGAAAAACACAAGTGCAGAATTTTCTCTCCAAGTTTTTTCATCTTCCAAACACCATAACTTTCTCATTTGGGGTTTGTTTCGAGTGATTCGAATTAGAGAATATTTTTTTACCAGTCCTCTATCATTTCCACAAGAGTTTAGAGTCAATAGATTGAGTTTTCTGGTAGGTCTACTAACAAAAACGAAGCTGCACATTTTTCATTCAAGGTGTTGTTTTCTATTTTGTTCTTGATCTTCAAGTCTTCAATTGCCTTGGGTTTTCTTCTCATATATATGTATGTTTGATGTGTTATCATTGATTAGAGAAATGATCTCTAATAGAGCTAGTTTGAGCTTTAATTGATTAACATGTTGAGTTAGGTTTTAACAAATATATGTTTTCACATGTTTGAGATGTTGTATTGTGCTAGCTTCAAATCTAGGACTATCTTGTGTGTTTATTGACTTAATTTTGTTGATTGATAGTCTTTTCATATGCTAAATTATCTTAATTGAAGATTGATTGAAATAGCATATTTGATTGATGATTTAGGACTTGATTGGATTTAATTGATTATTTTAAGAATCTAAGTTCTATTATTTTGCTAGAGATGTATATTTGATTTTATCAAATTGATTCTAGCATTTTTATGTGATTGAACATAATCTAAGTTTTGGTGTGTTAGGTGTTTCATATGCTCTAGGTTGTTTGTTCATGCTACAAGAATCTAGATACTATTAACTTGTGCTTTTGATGACAAATATATAGTTCTTCATGTTTTGTGTCTAATCCACACATATCATATGTATATACACCATTGAGTGTGATTGCATTTTTTTAGGATTATAAGCTAGAAAACATATGGCATGTTCTTAATTGTTCATTTCTAGTTTCTATAGGATATACTGACCATATATACTATGTTGTGTGTGTTAACCTCATTTATATTCACATAGATCATTTACCTTGCAAAAGGCCGGAAGTCATATTCCTTAGAGTGATTCTTTGGATTGTGCAATGTAAGACATAGCTATAGTCGGAGTGGCTTGGATAGCTAAGCGGCGGAAGTCACATGTTTGGAGAGGGGATCTTCAACTTGTGCATGTAAGACTTGGCTAAGAACGGGGTGATCATGATAGTTAAGCAGCGAAAGTCACATGTTTGGAGAGGGGATCTTCAACCTGTGCATGGAATTCTCGACTAGGATTGGGGTGATCTGGATAGTTGAGCAAAGAGGCATATCATTCATTGTGTAGGGTGGAAAGGTAGATTTCTAAGTGAAGTGGTCACTTGAGAGATTGCATCTTTTTATCTTACTAGTGAATTTGTTTACCGGTGGTTGTGGTATCAACTCGTGGATGTTTCCTTTTAGGAGGTTTTATCACGTAAAAATAATGTGTTGATTTTCTCTATCTCTATCTCCTTTATTTGTATATGTGTTGATATATATCTTAGTTGATATTTTTGTAATTGATATTCCTTGTATATCATTTTTGTATATGTTGGAGTTGACTTTGTTTGAACAAGCATATCTGTATTTGAATTGATATTGCTTGTGATTGTATTTGGAGTGTGATACAAGCTACTTAGAGGGACAAACTTGTGTTTGTTTCAAGGGAGCGAAAAAGGTGTTGTAACCTATTCACCCCCTCCCCCTTCTGAGTTAGCTTAAGGCAAATTAACCGTGTTTGTATTTTTCAGACCTAATAAAAATGATGGCGTTTGTTTTAGCTATGGCTCTTATAAGCATTTGTCATATGGATGTAATACACCTAAACATTTGGTTGATCTTTATCAAGCATCAATCAAATACAAAGAAAGGAAACATGAAGCACATTTCATTGAGGATTCATATTCTATGGATATCACACATCTCAATGTTATAGATTTCTTAGATGATCCGAAAGACAAGTTGACTACTTCAATTGGTGATGGATATGTCTATACCAATTAAATACTACTTGTAGTAGTATTATTTTGTTGTTATGTAAAATATGTCTAAATACTACTTACAGTTGTTGTAAAAACCTCAGTTTTATGATTTGCTTATTTCATGACAAACCACATTTGGGGATGTTTTTTTGTAATGGGTAGCTTAGGCTTTCAATGGCAAGCTTCCAAGCATCTCCGTGACTTCAAGAGCAAGAGCGAAAGGAAATCACTTGACTTAACTCTTTGAAGAGATTAGTTGCACACACACACTCTAATGCATGCCTTAGTATTCTTGCATTCATGTTCATTGCCTATTTGTGTGTATTCCCTTTTTTGCGTTAGTGTCATGTAATTTGTTTCTTGAAGTATGTTCAGAAACGTCCGCACTTGCGTGATGTTTGACCTAAGAGAAGTCTCTTTTTTCTCTTGGATTGGTCCTTGCTCATGGCCCTTGGGTTTGCTATCCATTTTAACCCTTATGAGTCCTTGCGCCTCTTGTGTGCCCCTATTCCAGCGCATCTCCAGCTCATTCTGACCAGAAGAGCAGTGTTGTTCATGCATTATTCGACCAGCGCTTCACCAATGCAAGTCAACCAGAAGAGCAGTGCTAGGTCATGCGTTACTCGTCCAGCACAATTCCAGCGTAACTTGTCCTGAAGGCCAGCGTTGTTCGTTCGCTACTCGTCCAACGCACGACCAGCGCATAGGCCCCGATTCTGGGCAACTTTTTCAAAACGGCGTCACTTCGTCTAGGGCTGTGTATATATATATATATATATATATCTTCTTCTTTCTCACTTCGTTTTTAGAGCTTCAAGAACTCTTCTTTACTCAACCAAACACTATCCTATGAGCAATTAGCATCCTCCAAGCATGGGTCTTTTTGTGTTCTTTGACTAGGTAATTTCTACATGTCCTATAATCTCTTGTTTCATTCTTATGACATGTTTGCCTAGGATTAGCATTTATTTGTTGATTAAATGCAGGTCTCCTTGCTTAATGGTGTTTCTAACATGTTTGAGACATTGAGTGTAGGTTGAGTTTAGTTTTCATTAATAACTAGAATTTATGACCATTTTGTCCTCTAACTAAGTCTCTTGCTTTACATTTAGACATTGATGTGTAGGACTCATTGATTGCATTTCTTGATTGCATCTATTGTCCTTGTCGTGATTTATGACAATTTGTCTTGATTTGGCTTTTGTTTGATAACTAGATTTTATATTTGCATATCTTCAACTAGTTAAGTCTTTATGCTTTCATATAGACATTGGTATCTAGGATTGCTTCTATTGCCATCATTTAATCTCTAGATAAGCATTTAGTGTTACCTAGTATTAATTGCATTTAGGATATATTCATATATTCACATAGGTTGTTAATCTCTTCTTTGAGAGTTAAGGTTTGTTACTACAAGGTATAGTGCACATGCAAGTGAAGTCTTGCAACCAAAGAGTTGGTTAGCAAGCATTGGTCTAGATTCACTTTAAAAGGCCCTATGGATAGTAGTGGTGGGTTAGTGATCGAGAATGGTGTGACTAGAGGTTAACCTAGGTTGTAAACATCAATACATATAGTGGGTTTGAGGACTGTATGTCGCTAGAAGGATAGCCCGTGAGTTTTGCCCAATTGGAGGGTTTCTCATGTAAATCATTCGATGTGTTATATGTTGTTTTCCATAATTTAGATTATCGATTGATTGCTTATTTTATTAGGTTAATTTTTTAATATTAAGTAATCAAGAAAAGTTGGTAATTAACTTAATAAAAACCGATTCATCCCCCCCCCCCCCCCCTCTCTAGGTTATTTGACACACACTTAGTTTTATTTTCAATTGGTATCAGAGCGGGTTCCTAGACATACTTAGGTGATCCTTGCTCTTGTTTGTGTGTCTTGCATTTTTTCACTTTGAGTGTTGCATTCATTTTCATTCATTTACCCAAACACTATGAGTGACTTTGGGATGAGTACAGAGGGAGCATCGAGCAAAAGACCACCATTGCTCAAGGGTGACAATTACTCCTTATGGAAGGGGAAGATAGAGTCCTATCTATCGGCAGTTTATGACAAGGTTTGGATGTTGATTGAAGAAGGATACGCACCACACACCATGACCACTGAAGATGAAAGTGTGCTCAAGCCCAAGGCTCAATGGAGTTCTGAAGAATTTGAAGCTTCGAAGTGGAACAACTAAGCAATGCATGTCTTCTTTTGTGCAATGGATGAGAGTCAATATAAACTCATCTAAATCACCACAAATGCACATAAAGCTTAGAAGATCCTAGATACGGTGCATAAGGGAACCGAAGTAGTTAAGGATTCTAAGCTCAAAGTCCTCCATGCACAATTTGAGACAATTAGGATAGAGAAGTTATAGTGCTTTAATGACTTCCAAGTGAAGTTGATGGACATCGTGAATCAAAGCTATCAACTAGGTGACCCATACTCGGATAAAAGAATCAAGAAAAAGATCATGAGGTCACTTCCCACTAGATTTGAACCCAATGTGACGGCGCTTGAAGAGAATAGTGACTTTAAGACTAAGAAGCCTAGTGAAGTGATTGGAAGGCTTCTAGCCTATGAGTCTAGATGGGCTCCTACAACCTCACCTCCCAAGAAGCAAAAAGGGATTGCTTTGAAGACCTTCAAGCACGATAACTCGGATGATAACTCGGATGAAGAGATGGCTCTAATGGTGAAGAGATTCAAGTAATTCATGAAGCTACAAAAGAGAGGTTATAATTCTAGGGGAAATGACTTCAAGAAGAAGGCCACGTTCAAGAAAGTCGAGCTAATCAAAGATAAACCATCAAGAAAAGGCATATAATGCTTTGAATGTGGAGGATTTGGGTATATCTCCTTAGATTGTGGTAACTTAAAGGTTAAGAGAAAAGGAAAGGGGATGGCCACCTCATCAAGTGATAGTGGAAGTGAAGAAGACTCCTCAAGTGTTGAAGAACTTTCAATTAACTAAATGGATTTGGAGCCTTCCATGTGGATGATGTAAAAAAAGGCAACAAGGCCTTAAGTTGTGACTCTAAAGAAGAAGTTAAAGATAGTATAGCTAGAAGTGATTTTTGTAAAGCTACTATGAGGGAAAGTGATGAGAGCATCTCGTCTTCAAGTGATAAAGAGGAGGAAAAACAAATAGAAGATGACTCAAGTAATGAGAGTTCTTCATCACACTCCAACAAAGAGATTGGTGAAGGTATGGACATTGGAGACTTCATCAAGTACTTTGAAGACTTTAGGTTGAAGAAGAAAAGAGAGATTCAAAAGTTGAATGGGGAGAATCTCAAGCTTTCAACCAAGGTGACTCACTTGAATGAAGAAGTGAAGAGAGTCAAGGAAAGTGAAGTCTTATTGAAGAAGGAAAACCTTTAACTAAAGGCCAAGTTAGATGACTCTTTGGAGATGGACATAGTTGATGTGTCCAAATATGATAAGGAGATTGAAGATTGCCACCAAAGGATAAAGAGATAAGGTACCTTCAAGATTTGAAGAAGGATAAGATCAAACAACCTCAAGCTCAAGGCAAAAGCAAATCTTCACCTCATCAACATCCTAGGAGGAAGATAGACCTTGGAGAGTCATCCAAGAGTGGCAAAATGAAGATGCCACAAAGGGTGAAGCTCAACCTCAACAACCAAGAGCTCCACATTCAAGCTTTCCTCAACTAAGGTTTCCCTTACCAAGAAAGCAAGCAAGCCAAGTAAACTCAACCAAGAAGGCATCCCAATCCGGTTCAACAACAAAGAAGGAAAGAACGGTTCAATGCCAAAGGCTATATCAAATGCATGACAAGTCTCAAATGACCTCACAAGGATATGGTATGACTCCTGCTGGTAGCGACATGAGGAAAAGGTCCGGAATGGTCCTTTTTTTTTCTAAATCGCGAGTTTAAGGGGTCGGATGGGTCAAGTACGGCCTCTAAAAACATGCGATAATCGGCCTTCAGCTCGGCTACTTCTTTTTTGAAAGGTAAGGTTTAGACCTTAAAGTTAAAGCATTCTAAAAAAAATGCCTATCTATAAAGCGCTGAGTTGAAGAGGGAAGAAGTACCACAGAGAGATGATAAGTGGGAGAAAGAGGGAGTAGGCGAGAGCGTAGGATAAAGATAAAGGAACAGGAACCCGAGAATACTCGACTCGCTTTTTGATAATTCTCCTCACTGGAGTCGTTTCATACTCCCTTGCCTTCTATCTACATATGTCATTGTTGAGAGATGAAGCAGGCCGATGAGAGGGACAGGCGAAAGCCTATTCACTGACGATCGGGTTGCAAACCAAACGCGAAAATTCAAGGGCAGATTCTATTAGGATTACTTGATAGCCGCCTTAGCCTAGAGGATAGAGGGCTGACGATAAAAGATCGATTTTGTTTCTTTCTTTTGTTTCATCATCGTAATGGGGATCACATTGGTGGGAATATAAGCCGATACGTCTCTAGCTTGTGGCTCTACTGGGCTAGCTTTCTCGCTCAACTTTCTTACTCGTGCAAGAGGTAGTTATATAGTGCCACCCAGGTTTGGAACCCATCCTCGGCTCTATCGCATCTAAGACTAAGGATGAATTCGAGGAAGCCCATTACTGAGAGAAGTGGTGATCTCGTCTTGCTTGCTGGGAGAAAGGAAGCTTCCGGACCCTATTTTGATTTAGAGAGGAACGATTCCCTCGTCTGAGAACCGCCATTCCCGCACTATTCCTCCCCACTAAAAAGGCTCCTTAGGGCCTTTGACTTGCGATTGAATGAGTTGGTGGTTTGGCGGCGGCGGAGGAAAAATGGGGTTCCCCTTCTTCCCTGAGCCCCATCTCCCCCTTACCTTGAAGGAACGTCTCCGCCGTAGGAATGTTCTCCGCCCCTCCTTGGTTTCGAAGTCAGAATTGTTGGCTAATGGCCTTACTTACACCCGAGGGAGCAGGTTGTACATGCCGAAGTCGGCAAAAAAAGAAAAGTGACCAAGATGCAAGGGAAAAACTTTTGTTTCACATTTTCCGCGGCCGCCTGGAATCTCTTGAAGATATCTATGAAGAAGTCTCGTCAAATAGGGCTACAGCAAGCAAGCTTTCCCCTTTTGTTTGTTTCTGTCGATACCTTCTGAAGCAGGACGAGGACGGCCAACCTTTTGTGTGGGGCCCCATACAGTTATGGCAAAAGCCGACTTTCCTATAAACTTAGGAAGACATAGAAATCTTCAATGAGCACCTCGATGTCGGCTCTTCGCCACCTGGGGCTGTAGTATGTTCCAAGGGTTGGGCTGTTCGCCCATTAAAGTGGTACCTCTTTCCCCGTCTGAGATGGATATTCCCGTTCGCACCCTTAGTTAAGTGATGCGCTTACTCGGCTCGTATCAAACTCCTTGCCGTTGTGGAAAGCGGGAATGTCACCGCTGTAAGCATTCTCCGCCTCCTCGTTTCGGAGGTTTTTTCTTAAGAAAAAGCCGGAACCTCTTCCTCCCGGCCGGACATTAGACAGGCGGGAGGCGCAGGTAACCAGTGTCGCTTAGCAAAATCGAAATAGCGAAATTCTTGGGTCTTCTCAATGGGTTCAGAAACCACACGTTTCTCTGGATCATCACAGCGTACTTCCACATATCCACTCAGAGGAAGGTCTTTTCGTAATGGATGACCATCGAAACCATAATCTGTGGACAGAGAGACGCAGGAACAGCACCATGTGAGGGGAGATTCTCATCCCGACTCGTGCTTTTTGTTTTTTGTTTGTGCGTGCAGTAAGGAGAAGTATGGGATAAAAGCCGCGTCTCCCTTCTAACTAGGAGAGAAAGCTCTGCGAGCTTCCCCTTAATGGATGGAAACGCCCGCCCTAATCAATGCGAAAGTTTTTCTTATGCAGGCCGGGCGGAGTTCATTAGGTCGACACTCCTAAGCATGCAAGTGTACTGGTGCTGAGGATTCTTGGGGTATAATTCATACAGGGTCCATATCAAGCCGGAAACAAATGCAAAGGGCTTAGGCAAGCACTCGGGTCAGCGGATCAGAAAGCAAATCATTTGCCTAAAGGGCTGGGTATTTCACGGACTACGCCTTTCAATCCGGAAAGGGTGCTTTTGGTTATGGACGAAGTGAGGGAGGTGTGCTTTCGTGCTTTGAACTAACCTTTACGCACTGAAAGCTCACGCGGGTCCTTAGTATTGAGGGAGAGGGACCAAAGTACCAACTCAAATACGCACGATTCCATGGATAGTTTCATTCAACATCGTGATGGAGACATAGCTTACGATCATCGGCTTTGATCATGCCACTAGGCATTTGATTAGCCAAATCTAGTGGTCTAGCTTTTTATTCTAGTAATTTAATACTTCGTGCAACACCTGTCTCCGCAGCATCAGGACCAATACCTAGTTTTTACCCAGAACCTGTCTCTGCAGCATTGGAACCAAGCCCCACTTAAACAGTGGTTTGCTCTCTTGATTCACCTGAAGCCGAGCTACCTAATCGTCAGTGGTAGAACCTGGTGAACCGGGCGTACCATTTCCCAACCTTCTGTGGACCTTGCTTCTCTTATGATTTTTGCAACGGATCCCAAATTTTTATGGATTCCTTCTTTGTTACCGGGGTCGACCCCAAAGCCATAATGTCTCAAAACGAGTGTAGGGGCAGTTTTCCGGGTGCACTACTGGGATAGTTTACTCACTCGACTGAAAGGAAAAAGCTGATAAACGGCTCGTCTCGCCGTGACCTTCTCTTGAATTCTCAAAACTTCTGTAGCTCCATCCCCGCAGGGGCAGAGAACCCGTTGCTGTCTCGGCCTAATGTTTGTTGCGGAATAATACTGATTTAAAAGTTTAATGAGCTTGAAAACCTCGATGAGGTGCGACTAAGGGATGATGGTGTAAAATCGTGTTATAATATACTCACTCGCAAGTGCACGAATCATGAAGATTAGTACAGCGGCAAATAAGGATCGTTCCCACGAGGAAAAGAGATTTATTAATTAAAACTAATTTTAATTAAAGTTAAACTAAAAGTAACCAAAGATTTGTTGATGATTTAATTAAACTAAAACTAAATTAAATTAAGCTAAGAAAACAATTAATGAGAATATGGTTGTGATCAAGAGAAAGAAAACACTAGGTCATCAATGATCCCCAATTATGAACACTCAATGTATGGAATTAATTTGTAAACAAGATTCAATCAATTCTAGGGGTCATTCTTTGTCTTTAATGTGACTATTACCGTATGGTCATGGAATGAGTCACGTGCTCCCAACCACTATTCACCCTTGGTCTATGGTGTAAACAACGATTAGAAATCCTTTAAGTGCAAGAAATAAGAACCAAATTCTATACTTTGCTTGGCCTATGCTAAAGATAAAATTCATTCATTCAAAAGAGCATTAATCAAAGTTAGGTTTGGTCTATACTCTAACCCTAATTCTCAGATAGTCTTAACCCTAAAATCATGCCAAATAGTTATTCACCCTTGGTCTATGGTGTGAATAAATATTAAAACTAATGAGGATTAAGCAATTAAGCATAATGAATAAATTAAGAATTAAGTTGATAAATTAATAATTAATCCAAACATGAGCATTCACAAAAGGTTCATATTGATTCCCTAGTTATGGGATTAGTTACACATCATAGAAAAAGAAAAGAAAAGAGATTGAGTAGAAAAAACCCGATATGATCATCAAAGAGCTCCTCCAATTCTTCTTCGTCTTCTTCTACAATGGATGGATGGGTCTTGAGGTGATGTGTGGTGATGGAGTGATGAGGGACGGCCCCCTTGGTGGCTTGGGACCTCCCTTGGCTTCTCTCCCTCTTCTTCAAGAAACTCATGATATTTATAGGTGATAATTCCTTATGAACTCCCAATTTGCTTTGTTGTAGGAAACTCACAAAGTAGGAAAGTAGAATGAGAGAAGGAATTGGAATCCTTTCCTAAATTAGATTTCCTTTCTTGATAATTGTCTCCTAATTTGAGTTTAGGAAGTTTCCCAAACATGTTTTGATCTTCTAAAATCATTAGAATTTGATTTGGGAAGTTTTGGAACAGTTCTGGACCAATTCGGAATGGAATCCGCCAAAAGTACGTCAAAACCACTGCCTAGGTCGCTCCGCAGGTCGCCCGCGGTCAGCACTGCAGTGCTGTACTGATATGTACCGCCACGTAGACTGCTAGGTAGGAAATTGCACGAATCGCGGTCTGGCCCGCGGTCAGCTTCTCCAGCTCGACCTTTGGTTACTAAATCGAGTATAACTTCTTCTAGGAAAATCGGAATTGCGATCCGAAAAGTGCGCCGGAAACAAGACTTCCAGGGCTTTCCATCCATAGGTGGTAGGACATACAATTCAAACTGAGGAGAGAGATATGGGGCCTGCAATCTGGGTGATCTGCACTGGCCGAAATTCAGCTTTTTGCTCTTTTTCTTCAAAATAACTTTTAACACCTCTTTCATGGAATGTGACCTATAAATGCTCAACAAAAACATAAAATACTTAATTTCACCCAAGAACAAAGCACAAATAATAGGAAATGGGGACCTAAACTATGTATAGAAATAGACCGATCATGGGGCCAAGCAGAGGATCGAGCTGTATCAGTCTCGCCATCACGATATATGTTTTTTGGTAAACCCTTGGACTGATTACATGTGCGGTACCTGAGTATTGATAGGACTAATGAAAATCCAGAAGAATGGGTCTGGGCTTTCGAAAAGCTTCCCGAACAAGACCCGGAAGGGGTTCACTGGCTTTGTTTGGGATAAACTCACAAGGACTCGACCCGAGCCGAGGACTTCCCTTGTAGAGTGGCGTCTTTTATAAGACTCGAGTTTATTAGTGGAACTCAAAAAAGCCTACGGTCCAACCAATTAGGTCAACAGATTCCGTTTCGGGAGCGATTCATCCTTCCCGAACGCAGCATACAACTCTCTGTTGTACTGCGCTCTCCAAGTGTGCTTGTTCCCCCCTTTCCTAGACGCTTGTGCCAAACACAGAAGTCTTCTTTAGAGGTTGAAGGATGAGGAACGGATGTAGAAGCTGCATTGCCCAAAACTTGACCAGTGAAAAAAAGTAAATTCCTTCTCGTTCACGAGCCAATTGTCATACCGGTCTGAAATGGTAGACTTGGCCAAAGGGTGGTCGAAGGGCAAGGAGAACTCACACCTTTCTTCCAGGAAGCCATGCTGAAAGGCGCAATTGACGTAGTAGACCCCTCGCATGATTGTTTCAATGGTGTATTCAATCAAGACAAGAAAGGGGAAAGAGTCTATTTCATAAAAAACTTTCGCTACGTCAACATCCCTACATTCCCGAACCTGGGGAATGAATGCTGACGGTACAGAATGAAACTGAAGTACCCCATCTCTTCTTTCTGCATCCGGTCGGATGGAAGGAACGAGAGCTCAATTGGCCAAGTATTCTTCTACACTGGCTGACCCCAGCTCACTAATAATAAGTAAGGAATGGAATTACTGAGTAGGCGTTTATGCTTGTTGTTCGCAAAGCAGGAGCTCGGGCATTGTTATATTCCATCAAGAGAAAGGAGGTAGACTGGTAAGAAGGCCGACCGCATAGAGGGAGCAAACCGAAAAGCTCTTTTAAGTGGGTCAGCTTGGACTATGCTATGTATGAATAATCTTTTCTATTTCGTAGGGGATCCTGGTCCTTTATTTATCGTTCTTGCATTAACCGGCCCGATTGATTGTTTGAAGCGGAGACCATGAAATTCTTTCATAGGTGTCTCTTTTATCACGGGACTCTCCGACGGCCAATGAGGAACTCTAACAACTGCCAATGCATGCAGATAACAAACACGACATAACTATATTCCCTTAGCATCCTCCCAAACGATTATTGAGGGGCTTAGCCAGGACAGGTCAGGAAAGAGGAACAACCTCCGGATCTTCAGGTACAAAAAACACCAACCAAATCTCGAAAAAGAAAGATAAGTACAAGCACCTTCGAACCGAACGCTATTGAAATAGAAGAGAAGTAAGGACGATGGTGGAGTGAAAAAGGCTGAGCCTCCTCGTGTGGGACAAAACAGCCCAATGATAAGAAATTCAATGATCAGAGATGGATTGCACGTGTAATCATATTCAAAAAACGAATATTGATTGAGTCAAGCTTGGGGTTTGGCGGTCACATAGACTTCGTCCCATAGAAGGGGTGAATGCAAGTTCCTTTATGATTTGATCTACGAATTTTCACAAAAATCATCCAATTGAATCAGCAGCGATTGGGGTCTACCAAAGCATCCACTGTAATTGAATACACACACCGAATCATGTCATGGGAAAATGCCCGTCCTCCACGAGCAGTTTCAACGAACGAATACATTTCCAGTCAATAAACGGGTAGCCCGCTCTCTCTACGGCTTACCCTGGGTCTTGCCTAGTGCAACACAAACGCCTTGACTCGCCTATTCGAATCCGAATCCTCTACTTTCCTTAGTCGTTCACCTGCCCGGTCTGGTGAACCTTACCCGCTGGCTTGGACGAGTACAGTTCACTGATTTGAATCACTAAAACTAAAGCTCTGATATCCGCTCCTTTCTCTGATGATGAAGCATTGACTTCAAGAGAAGTAGACGGGGAATCAAAATAAGGCGTCATTTCGGTCACGTCGGAATGTGTACGAGACACCATAAGGGCCCAATATCTCAATAGCACCTTTGTCTAAAGCTTCGAATGAGACTTCATATCCGAAACGCAGGAATGATCTGACTAGAAAGTCATTCAAAACTTGATCGGAGATCGATTCCACTAGGTCGGAATGAATGAGGGTCTTTCAACTCAAACTCAAAGCATTCATGCAAGAAATGGTGCCTGGAACCGCAAGTAAAGCCCTTAAGTAAGTTCATCTATTTCCGACTATCGATCTCACTCCAGCCGAGTCCAATTCGAATCAATCAATTTCATCTGGTGTTGGCTAATCATCTTAATCTCGTGCCTCTAACAAATTTGAGTAGACCCTGGAGCAAGTGGCCCGCATCTACTGCAGCTATAGCGGCAATCTATGCCGCTACTTTCGCGCTACTACCAAAGCGGTTCCATATTGCCGAGCCGAAGGGAAGCACTTTTGTATGTGATCGTAGTATGTCACGTTGTCTTGGGTGCTGGGGGTAAATTTTCTTCAGGGTGCTTCAGATCAATCAGGTTCTTGCCTTTCTTGCCGTAGTTTCGGTGCTCATTTTGGCAAGATCAGTGGGATGCTTCCAACGTAGGATAATGGAGCGTGAGTTTAAGAATGCCTACTCTAACTAGAGAATATCCTACTTTCTTATCCTACGATTTTATCGAATTCCGCGGCAGGAGCGATATCAGATACTGAGTAGGTGGCAGAAGAAACAGATATCATTGCGCACTTGACACGTAAAGCAATAAACAGCAGTCTATCTTCACAGAGAAAGAGAATGATCTTCGGAGCTCTTTGGTTGTTAAGTTATAGCAGCACTGAGCAACATCCAACAGCTCCAGCGAAAGGATATAACACATACGAAACCATAGCTTCGCGGCACGCGTTAGCTGGGCCCCTGATCCGAGTAGACCAAGGGCGGATTTTAGCCCTTATAAAAAGAAAACTGATTCTTGAACCCCTTTCGCACTCATGTCACGTCGAGGTACTACAGAAGAAAAAACCTTCTAATGACCGGCATATCTATGATTCTTTTCTCCCAGATGCTTCATGCACTTTCCCTTAAGGCTTTTCCTTTATGCACGGGGAGAGGTTTCTTGGCGATGTAAGTAAGTGACTTTCTGGATCTTTCACCCTCAGCTACCCCTCCCCTCTTCTGGTTATGCCATTACCAAAGCATATACCTTACTCTTAGAAAGCCTTTCCTTTGGGCCAAAAAAAAAATAAACTTTTTTTTAATTCCTCAAAAGGGGAGATACCTTTGCCTTGGGTTTCAATCTCGATATCTATATGGATCTGCAATTGAATCTCGCCTTCTGATGTCGATGTGGCCTACTTCTCCATTTGAAGCCCTAATCTGAGTAACTTACCCCTCCGTTAAAGTGGCTATTGCTTTCTGAAGTCTTCCGACTCAATTATAGTCCTCGGGAATCTGCAACCGTAACTAGCGCTCAGACAAGGCTCAGACAAGAAAGCGGAGTGCACGGAAAGAAGAAAAAATATCTTCAAACATTTCCACAAGGTAGTTTACTTGCTTAGATTATAAGGAAGACACTTTCGCTCCATCTGAACTCCTGCTAAGCTCAACTCAAACTGCGTCGTCTCGGTAAGACTTTTCAACCGTTTCAGTCACTAGCTGAGGAAGCCAAACAGAAGAAGAAGATATGGAAAAAAAGAAAGAGAATCAAGAAAGAAAAGGAAAAGGGGTAGACCCTTCAATTATTGATTTGTTCATCAGAAAGCTTTCCCCTGACTGAACCCAACGACTCATCTTATACCAACTTGTCATTTTTGTGGTGTTGATGGGCATATTAGGCCAAATTACCATATGTACATTAAAAAATGTATAGTTGAGAGCATGATGGAAAAGAATAGACTTAGAAAAGCCAATATGCATGTGCCTAGGAAATTTAGACTTAATGATCCTAGAAAATCTAGCAATATGTTGACTATGACCAATATGAATGAAAATGTGTCACTAAAGTGGATTAGAAAAGATGAACCCTGCACGTTATTGTGCCAACATACCTTCCATAGGTTCAACTAAGTCTATAGAAGCTCATGCCTCCCATTGACTTGGTTGGATTTGACCCCATGTGGGGAGCTCAAGCAAAGAGAGCGAATTTGCATTGTTGATATGTGTAAAAATTTGGTATACTTTATGCCTCTTTATTAATTGCTTGAGAAACTAAGTTGCACATATATGATTATATGGTATTTTTGTTCAATAAGTTTGTAATCTTGACTTGTTTGTAGTCCATATCACATTTATGTTCAAACATGCATTTTTTGATTAGAAGAATTAATTGGGAAGTACTTTTGAATGACCTATAATTTATCTCCTTGACATGTGAACTAGATTATGACATGCTTTATATGATATGCATGAAATGCTTTTGATTGCTCTATGCAAATGTGTGTGAATGCAAATGAGAAGACTAATCAATAAGGGTCATGTATCCATGCAATCAACAAGGATTTTATATCCAAATTAGTCTTCTCTCTCTTCTTAATGGTTTGAACAAGACAACAACCAATAAGGATTTCATATCCATTCAATTAAAAAGGATTCTATATCCATGTCTTGTTTTGCCCTTAAGGATTGATATAGTTGTGTGTGTGTTGAATTTTTTTTGAAAAACTATATCATGTTTGCTTATGACAAAAGGGTACATATTGGTTTGAATTCTTATGGAAACTCTTTTGATGTTTGATTTGCCAAATACCATTGCTTGAACTTTGATGTTATATGTCTTTCATGTAAAGCAACACCTTCACACATTCTCTTTAAATCAAAACTCCTTGAATCTCTCTCAATTATTCAAGTTGCATAAAGTTTATGTATCTGATTATGCAATCATCTTTTGTGCAAATAGCTCTCTTTGCTAAAGCAACCCGATAGAGGGAGCTCATTTTCCTATCTCATGACAAAAAGGGGGAGAAGTCTTGAGAGATATAGGGGGATCATTTTTGTTATGCTTTGGGGAGAAGTCATGGGAGAGAGTGACTATTTAGGGGGAGCATTGCAATGCACTATATTATATTGATTCTATTGTCTTTTTGATGCAAATGCTTGTTTTGTTTTGAACACCTCACATGCATTTGCTCTTGGAAAGTGCTTATTAGATATTATGTGTATGTATGATGATCTACAAAGAGATTGAAGACCTTGAAGTCTTAGTATCTTAGGTTTCTCTTAATGTAACGTAGAATTACTTGTTGACCAATAGCTTTGTTTTCTTTTTGTGAGGATTTATTTACGGGTGATGATTTTGTCATGAAATAGTCAAAAGGGGAGATTGTAACAACCTCATTTTTATGATTGGCTTATTTCATGACAAACCACATTTGGGGATGTTTTTTGTAATTGGTAGCATAAGCTTTCAATGGCAAGCTTCCAAGCATCTCCGTGACTTCAAGAGCAATAGCGAAGGGTAAATCACTTAACTTAACTCTTTGAAGAGATTAGTTGCACACACACACACACTCTAATGCATGTGACGAGTAGAATTTTGTGTCGTTGAAAGCATCGTCAAAATATTTATAATAAAATCAACCTTGCTATAAGGCACGAGTCAAAATACATATGTAGAAATAAAACTAGTACAGCGTGCAAGCAAGGGTATCGTTCCGAAGGGATGTGTTTGTTAACCGTTTCAAGTTCTAGAGTTTAGGGAAAGCAATGTAAATAGAATGCGAATGAGGTGAGAATGGTGTATGTAGGGTGTAGGAAATGAAAATGAAAATAAAAATAATGCAAATGAAAACAAAAGAATATGGAAGGGTGAGAATGGTGATTAAGTGAGAAATAATAAAAATGGTGGATTAGAGAGATGCATGAAGGTGGACACATATGGGGCAATAAGTTTACCAAACACAAAGGCATATCTATTAGATGGTTAAGCAATCAAGCACATTCACTAAAATCAAGGGTTTGTTCAAGCCTAAATCCAACTTAGGGTATCCATTCATTTGAGCTAAAGGTTGAAGAATGAGTTGAATGCCATTCAAACCCAAGACCACAACCGACATTTGTGAACCGATTCTACATACCAAAGCTAGATTGAGCCCCAATACTAACTTGGTAATGTAAAATGGCAACGTTTAATGACTTGGATAAAGATCCCAAAAGTGGATATACTAAGTTTGTCTCTAACCATAACTCACCTAGAGCCCCTAGCACGAGTCATAGCCAAAGAACCATTCCAGAACAAAACAAATAACCAAAACCTATTCTAGCAAGCCATGCATAAAACAAGTTCTTTCCACTCTTATGAGCTATTAATCAAGTTCATACCCGGAAAGGCCCTTCCAAAGGCATGACCCCAATTAATTCTCATACACTCAAATTGATCCTAACATAGCATTTCTAATTATCCATAAACATACACACAATCATGGGATGTTTAATTAATCTACTCCTAAATTAGATTAATCTACTCCTAATCGCAATCATGAATACATATCAATTTCAATTCATCAATACACATGTAATTCACAGCAAGAGATTAATCCATAGCAATAATAATAACAAGAATGAAACAAGACCCAAATGAATATAAATATCATCATTTATAAATAACCAAAAATGTAGGTTTACAAATATTCCCAAATGGGGATTACACAAATGGAAAACAAGAAATACAAAGAGATGAGTTAATAGAAATACAACCCTTGAAGAACCCTCCAAGAGCTCATTTCCCTTGCCTAGCTCGAAATTGGTCATGGACCACTCCTATCTCTATGTAATCTACTCACAAATGTGGTGGGTGATGGGTAGAAATGGTGTGGGAGAGACATCCATGGAGGAAAACCTCCATGGATGCTCTAGAAAGCTTATCTCTCTCTTAGGAAATGAAGAAAATGAAGAAGATGAAGTTGAAGGGCTGCTGCTCTCTGTAGAGAGGAGAGAAATGAGGTTAATTTATATTGTTGGGAGGTAGGGCACGAAATTGATGGTGAAAGGATGAAACTGCCCCTGAAAATCACTAGAAATTTGCCTCTCGCTGGTCGATCGGCGGTTTCAAACGGCATTCAGGCCGCTGAATGTAACCGCCGAATTGAAAATGGACCTACTGGAATTGATCGGCGGTTGGAACGGCGGCCGAATTATGGACGCCGAATTGCACCTGGTACTTCTGGGACGAAAACGGCGGTTTCAATCTGCGGCCAGGCTGCTGAATTGAACCGCCGAATGTCTTCTTTTCTCCACTCGTCCCGTAAGCTGCTGGAAGTCAGAGGGGGTTCTGCCAGGGACTCGGTGTCACGTTCTGGCTCGGCAACAGATCAACCGTGGATCACGGCTAGGCTTAGATCACGTCGCGGTCTGTGTCAACGGTGAGGCGCGGCACTCTAAATCCTTCCAATTTAATCTCTTTTTGGCTCTTTTTGCCTCCCAAACTGAACTTTATGCTCAAAACCATGAAATAGGGAATTTGTATCTACATATGGCTCAATAAATACATTATATACAAAAATACGCTCGAAAATGAAAACAAACGATAGGAAAATGGGGACCTAAATAGGTATAAAATAGTCCGATCAACATGCCTTAGTATTCATGCATTCATTATCATTGCCTATTTGTGTGTATTCCCTTATCGCATTTGTTTCATGTAATTCGTTTCCCGAAGTATGTTTGGAAACGTCCGCGCTTGCGTGATGTTTGACCTAAGTGAAGTCTCTTTCTTCTCTTGGATTGGTCTTTTCTCATGGCCCTTGAGTTTGCTATCCGTTTTAGCCCTTATGAGTCCTTGCGCCCTTGGTCCAGTGCATCACCAGCGCATTCTGACCAGAAGAGCAGCGATGTTCATGCACTACTCATCCAGCGCAACTTGTCCAGAAGGCCAGCTCTGTTCTTGAGCTACTCGTCCAGCGCACGACCAGTGCATAGGCCACGATTCTAGGAAACTTTTTAAAACAGTGTCACTTCGTCTAGGTCTATTATATATATATATATATATATATGTATATATCTTTTTATTTCTCACTTCATTTTTAAAGCTTCAAGAACACACTTTTAGTGAGAGAGATTGACTTCATGAGAGAGAGTGAGAGAGATTGACTCCATGAGAGAGAGTAAGAGAGAGCTCCAAGAACTCATCTTTACTCAACTAAACACTTTCCCATAGGCATTTAGCATCATCATCCTAGCTTCTTTCAAGCATGGGTCTTCTTGTGTTCTTTGACTAGGTAATTTCTATATGTCCTAGAATATTGGTTTCATTCTTATGACATGTTTGCCTAGGATTAGCATTTATTTGTTGATTAAATGTATGTTTCCTTGCTTAATGTTGTTTCTAACATGTTTGAGACATTGAATGTTGGTTGAGTTTAGTTTTCATTAATAACTAGAATTTAGGACCATTTTGTCCTCTAACTAAGTCTCTATGCCTTACATTTAGACATTGATGTATAGGACTCATTAATTGCATTTCTTGATTGCATCTATTGTCCTTGTCGTGCTTTATGACAATTTGTGTTGATTTGGCTTTTGTTTGATAACTAGATTTTATATTTGCATATCTTCAACTAGTTAAGTCTTTATGCTTTCATATAGACATTAGTATCTAGGATTGCTTCTATTGCCATCATTTAATCTCTAGATAAGCATTTAGTGTTGCCTAGCATTAATTGCATTTAGGATATATTCATATATTCACATAGGTGGTTAATCTCTTCTTTGAGAGTTAAGGTTTGTTACTACAAGGTATAGTGCACATGCAAGTGAAGTCTTGCAACCAAAGAGTTGGTTTGCAAGCATTGGTCTAGAATCACTATAAAAGGCCCGTTGGGTAGTGGTGGTGGGTTATTGACCGAGAATGGTGACTAGAGGTCAACCTAGGTTGTAAACATCAATACATATAGTGGATTTGAGGACCATATGTGGCTAGAAGGATAGTCCGTGAGTTTTGTCCAGTTGGAGGGTTTCTCATGTAAATCAATCAATATGTTATTTGTTGTTTTCCGCACTTTAGATTATCGATTGATTTCTTATTTTATTTGGTTAATTTTTGAATATTGACTAATCAAGAATAGTTGGTAATTAACTTGATTAAAACATATTAAACCCCACCCCCCTCCCAGGTTATTAGACACATGATTAGTTGTAATTTCAGTTGTACTGTTTTGTTAGTATGTAAATTAGTCATTTAAATTTCATATACTATTGTAATATATACTTTTTGATCCTTTTGTCTAATATTCTTTTTTATTTTTCTTTTTGAACCATACAATATGAACCCAAATGATAAATTACGTGTTATTTAAAAGCTAGGAGCATGAGATATATGTTTATCCGATAATGCAACGACTCATACAATTATACGGAGGTCAGAAATATTTTATGAATTTTACTTTGCTCATAGCAATTGTTAATACTGTATCAGGTCCAGCAGATCTGATATAAGGCTCTGGAATAGCCACAATATTGTTACCAACCAATACTAAATTATGTATCAATGATGCATTATATTCAAGCAGATCCAGAGGAAATCTGCTTATTTTCAAAGATATACAGAGGAATGGATATCATATTGAAACTATAAATAATAAAAATAATGAATATACTTGCATTGCTTGTCATGATTCAGACCAAAAACTCATTATAGAAAAGTTGTGTGCTTTATCGTCTAGGCTATATTCTGTTAACGGAAATTTTACTCGGGGTGAGAAATCTCAATTAACACCCTCAAAACCACTGCCACAGAGGTGGTGGTCAAGGTAGAGTGTATTCTAGTCAGTGCTAATTAAAAATGACAAAGAAGATACTATTATCAATACCATCAAAAGGGAATGAACAAAAGAGAATGAAAATGTTTCTTTATTCTTATGAATGGTGTATCGTTTACAAATATTTATCAATGGCTCTCAATCTCTCTAAGGAGTAGTAGGGTTGTTGTCATATGCCTGTCGAAAAGTAGTCTCCTCTTTCAGAAGGCCGAAGTCCTTCTTTTATACATTGTCTTCATAGGTTAAACTAATTGATTCTCCCCTTGATTTTCTCCATCCCTCCCCTCCTTATCGGACGGGATTTTACATTTAAATGTCATTGACTTTGAGTTAATTGCTGAGTTGAGGATATCTTGGTGGAGATCAATTTGTTTCCTACTTAGACTCTATTACTTGCTCTGTACGTATGTAACGTCTTAAGATGTTATCCTGTGTGTCGTCAGGTCTAGCATGATCTCCCATAGGGGTCATTGAATATGGTATGCATTATGGTGAGGTACATCAGATAGTGAGGTCGATCAGTGTCCTAACCCCGATATCAAGGAGTTTCGTCTAGCTAGGGGCAAGGTCTAGCCTCTTTTGACCTTTTCAAGCTAGGTACGGCCTCCTACGGACACTCCACTATGTCAGCGAGGTATAGGTAAGCTTCTGGAGAAACTACGAGGTAATCCCGACTTCGGGGGGATTTCCTGGTTTCAGGTTCGGTGATGCGGGCTCGATCTGACCGAGCCGGGATCTACTCTGGGCGTTTCTGGAGCCCGTCCTTATTCATGTGGGGTGGTATCGTAGCTCGGCTTCGGGTAACATGGTCTCCTGGTGGATGACCTCAGGCATGGAGCCAGGTTTAGAGGGTGGAAAATTTCCCTTTGGTCCCTAGCCAAATTTGGCTATTAACATATTCCAATATTATAAAAAAGTGTAGAAGTTTATGCATTTATGAACAAGAAGTTCTCTGACCCAAAAATGTTTATACTTTAGAATAATTGTCTAAGTCACCCAGGATCTACAATGATGCGTAGAATCATTAAAAATTCTTAAGGACTTCCATTAAAGAACTTGAAGATTGTTTGATTGCATGAGAATTTATGTACTGCATGTTCACAAGGGAAATTAGCAATAAAACCATCTTATTCTAAAGTTGGTTTTGAATCCCTATCATTCTTAGAAAGAATTCAAGGGGACATATGTGGACCTATTCGTCCACCAAGTGGACCATTTCTCTATTTTATGGTTATGGTTGATGCATCTATTAGATGGTCACACGTTTGCTTATTATCAACACGTAATATTGCTTTTGCATGATTGCTTGCACATATTTTTAGGCTTTAGGCACATTTTCCCGATTATCCAATTAAGTCAATACGCATTGATAATGCTGGTGAATTTACTTCCAAGGCATTTGATGAATATTTCAAAGTGGATGGGATTGATGTTGAACATTCAGTTCCACATGTTCATACTCAGAACGGATTATCATAATCACTTATTAAACATGTCCATGTATTTGTAAGAACTTTATTATTACAAACACAATTACCGATTTCTGTATGGGGACATGCTATTTTACAAGTTTCTGCATTAATCTATCCACGACCCACTGCTTATCATCGTTATTCACCAATACAACTTGCACTTGGCCATCAATCAGATTTATCTAATTAACGTACTTTTGGTTGTGCGGTATATGTCCCATTTGTACCAACACAAAGAACTAAAATGGGACCCAAAGGCGTTTGGGAATATATGTTGGTCTTGATTCAACATCAATTATTAGATATCTAAAGAGAAGCGTGAACTTTCCTAGTCTAATTCATTTAGACGCATACACATCTCAATGTGAGAACGAAGTACGCAAGATAGTTCATCTTCAAACAATAGCAAATCAGTTACCAGATGCATTTATAGATGCTACTAGGGTAACAAAATCATACATCCCGGTTGTTAATGTACCGGAGCAGGTGTTTGTTCTAGAAAAATAATCTAAACAAATGATAGCAAAATAATCATCTAATGCACGCCAGAAGCATGGTAGACCATTTGGTTCAAAAGATATTGTTCCCCGAAAGAGGAAAATAAACAAATCCAATTTCTCTAAGTTAACTTCAGAAGTGTTAAATGTCCATGAAGAGATACAAATTACTAGAGTGACAAAAGCCCCAGTATGGGAAGGAATCTCTGAATAGATACAAGAATATCGAAATGAGTAAATTTCTACAAATTATACAAGAGAAATGTGAAACCGTGAAAAAACAATCATCAATGATATAATTTCATACACAGTGACTACTGAAATTATAAATGATGATTATGAACCTTAAAATCTCGATGGTCGTAGACAAGAGCTTGATTGGCCTAAATGGAAAGAAGCAATTCAAACAGAATTCACTTCATTAGCCAAACATAAAGTATGGATCAATAATCCAGATGCCTGTAGACATCAAACCTGTTGAATACAAATGGGTTTTTGTACGGAAACGTAACGAGAAAGATGAGGTCATGAGATATAAGGCATGACTCGTAGCACATGGTTTCTTGTAGAGACCTGGTATTGATTTTGATGAAACATATTCACCAGTGATGGATACAATTACGTTTTGATTTTTGATAATTAAGCTTGGCTATCTATGAAAGACTTAAAATGTGTCTGATGGGATGTAGTGACTGCTTATCTATATGGTTCATACGACTCAGATATTTACTTGAAACTCCCAGAAGGATTTAAAACGGAAGAAGCCTGTAACTCGAGATCTCGTAATTTGTATTCGATAAAGTTACAAAGGTCCTTGGATGGATTAAAATAATCTGGACGGATGTGGTATAACTGTCTTAGTGAATATCTGATAAAAATATGGTATATTAATAATCCTACATGCCGATGTGTACTGTCTTCATAAAGAAATCAGAATATGGATTTGCTATCTTAACAATTTATGTTGATGTTATGAATTTAATTAGAAATCCTGGAGAGATCTTGAAAATTGCTGAATATTAAAAAAAAGGATTTGAAACCAAAAATCTAGGAAAGACAACATATTTTCTTAGCTTGGAGATCGAGCATAGATCAAATGGAATACTTGTCCATCAATAAACATATATTGAAAGATATTTTAAAAATGTTCCACATGGGTAATGCCCATCCATTAAGTACCCATATGGTTGTTAGAACTCTTGAATCTAAAAGGCATCCATTCCGCCCAATAGAAAATGGTGAAAAGATGTTTGGACCTAAAGTACCATATCTTAATGCAATTGGTGCTTTGTTTTATCTAGCTTTGTGTACTAGATCAGATATTGCATTCTCAATGAATGTACTTTCTAGATTCAGTTCAGCACAACCTTGAAGACATTAGAATGAGATTAAACATCATTTTCGTTATCCGAGTGGAACGAAAGATTTAGAATTATTTTATACAAATAACAACTTTTCAGGTTTATTTAGTTATACTGATGCCGGATATCTAACTGATCCCTATAAAGCTCGTTCACATACGGGATATGTTTGTACCTACAATGGCACGTCAATATCATGGCGCTCCACAAAGAAACTTTAGTTGCTACATCCTCTAATCATTCTCAGATCATCGCACTTCATGAAACAAGTCGAGAATGTGTTTGGGTAAGGTCTGTTACTTATCATATTCAACATACTTG